>PPHD01020734.1:0-13532 GCA_002909625.1 Bambusicola thoracicus | reverse complement strand
CAGGACAAGGGGAAATGGTTTTAAGCTCATGGAGCGAAGATTTAGGTTGGATATTGGGGGATGTTCCTTCCCAAGAGAGTGGTGAGGTGCTGAACAGCTGCCCAGAGAGGCTGTGGATGCCCCGTCCATCCCTGGAGATGTTCAAGGCCAGGTTGGATGGGGCCCTGGGCAGCCTGGTCTGGTATTAAATGCGGAGGTGGCCCTGCCTGCAGTGGGGGGTTGGAGCTTGATGATCCTTGAGGGCCCTTCCAACCCAAGCCATTCTATGGTTCTGTGATTCTATGATTTTATGATTCTATGATTCTATGGCTTACTGTGGTAAAGGAGGATCATTTTAGGAACACCTACACAAACTGGACATACATAAATCCATGGGGATTGATGAGATTCTGAGGGAGCTGACTTGTGTAATTGTGAGGCCACTCACAGTTAGCTTTGAAATGTGATGGTGGTCAGAGAAGCTTCCTGAAGATGGTAGGAAAGCAAATGTCACTCCCATTTTCAAGAAGAGCAAGCAAGGAGATCTAGGACTAGGACAAGAGGCAATGGAAACAAACTGGAAAACATGAAAATCCATCTGAATATTGGAAATTACAGGGCCAGTGGTCAGAAAAGGCTGCCCAGAGTCAGTGTGAAGGTTCCAAAACAGGACATATTTGAAACCCAAGTGGGCATCGTCCTGGGTAGCCTGCCTTATCTGCATCTGCTTGAACAGGGGATTTGGAGATGATGGCACAAAATCCCTTCCAGCCCAAATGATGGTGTGATGTGTGAGAGCTGTGGGCTCTGCTTTCCATAATAAAGCACGAGACAATCATCAGGTGTTTAAAAGATGTGTGAAAGAAGTTACCATGTAGAATTTGTGAGTGTTGGAAGACCTAGGGGTAATAACAAGATAACTGACTTAATGTAGTGCAAGAGTAAACGCTCTTCATGGCATTAACTCAGAGCTTTGAAGATGTTGAAGCCAGTAGAAAGGCAGGAATTTTTGGTTTCTGTATATATGATTGTATGCTATAGAACAGTGGAGAGTAGGAAATACTGTGAAGTATTAATCCAGACTTTAGTATGAGTAGGGTTTTGGTTGTACTTTCAAATAACACTATGAAAAAGTGATAGGTTTGCATCCTTTATTTCATTAAATAACTGCTGTAACTAGATGGCTGTGTGCTTCTAGAAACAGTATTTCATAATTATTTAGAAGTATTCTATTCCAGCTATCAACTTTGTAGAAAAATGTATAGCAAGCAGCCTTCTCTGCTGTTTCAGCAGCTTTTTTAAAGCACTTTTCGTATAAATGATCAGTGTAATGCATAATGTCTTTTGTCTGTTAACTAAAGCTTTTGGCTTTAACATGAGAGCTGTTATACTGAGCCTTCAATTGTGTTGTAATTAAAAATGCCATTTTAAGTGGCCTATTTCTAAGGCATTCTTGGAGTAGTAGACTTTATTGTCAAATTGTGCTATTTAATTGCTTATCAATTGCAGATATTGATTTATTTATGTATTTTACTTTTGGCTAGATAATAATATAATTTACTATTGTAGATTTAGCTGATGTTTGCTTTCATTCAGCAGCACTACACGTTGAACGCCAGTAAAATGAATTTGTAATGTCAAGGAAGGAAACTACTGTAAGTTGATGCAAGCAAATGTTTGAGATCAGAATGTAGCTGCCTTCTGTTTGTTTCATTAAGCTCCTACAAGCTACCCAATTATGTAACTCAAATAAATGCAAATTACTTCAAAATCCTACTTCTTATTTTAAAACTCTGATGAATTTAAATCAGTTGTGATGGGCATTTAGGACATTTTTTTGTGGATAAAAGTTGCCCTAAGTGTAAAAGTCCAAGGGATGCTTTAGGAAGTTAACTCGTTGTGTTTTGTTCTGTAGATACGATGACATACATTTCTCATCTAGTGGTTGGCAACCCTGCACGCAGCGGGGGTTTGAATCTACGTGATCATTGTGGTCCTTTTCAACCCAGTCCATTCTATGATGCTATGATTCTTTGATCGCGTGACTGAGGATAAGGGTAGAATCACAGAGTCACAGAATGGCTTTGGTTGGAAGGAAGCTCAAAGATCATTTAGTTCCAACCCCTCTGACATGGGCAGGGTTGCCAACCACTACATTGGATAGGTAGATAGGAAAGACTTTTTGCTTTAAGGTGCTGTTACGTGCAAGCCATCACATAATTGAATAGTATGGTGGGTTTTTTTTAATATATTATAATGCCACACCAAAAGAAGACCAAAATTTTTGTTGCGCTCCTTTCTTTGGCAGAGATAATCTAAGTGCCTTATTCTACAATCGAGGCATCTAAAATTAAACTATCTATTTTCTAGTGCTTTTTCCCTGTGGTAAACCTGTATTTTGTCTCACTTATTGGCCCTTAATGAAGGTGTTGGAATGGGTCAAGTATTAATTGAGCTTGGAAGCTATATGAGTGTTCCATTCTCCAGAATATGAACTTATGCAGTGGTCTTTCAGGTAGAACAGGGGCAGTCATAAGGTCTGTGTTGTTAATCTTATCTGTTCATTTGTTTTTTGTTTTGGGTGACGTTGATCAGCTTTTGTGAAGCATTTCTGCGGCTTAGCAGCAAAATTGGAAGCTGTAGGGTGAGCCAGGGAATGCTTACCTCTGGGAGGACCCAGGAAATGCTTACAGTTTTGAGGTTGGATATCTATGCTGATGATGTTGTACCTTTATACCATTATAAGTGCGTTTTGAAAGAGATGGGGAAATCACATTGTTAAGGAGGAACGGTGCTCTGTAATTCAGAAAGCTGCTCTTGGGTGAGCTGTTACAAACACCACACCTCAGATAAGATCTTTCCATTTCTGATGTGGGTATCTCATATCGTTTTTATTAGTATTAACGAGCTAGCTAATATTTAGCATTCTTTTATTCATCAGATACTTGGAAAGAACACATTACTTATCTGTTCAGTAATGTCTTATTGACTTTACATCTGCAGTGGTGACAAAAGAGGTGAGGGAGAATGGAACATCCCTTTGGCCAGTTCAGGTCAACTGTCCTAATTCTGTTCCCTCCCAGCTCCTTGGGCTCTTCACTGAGAATGGCCTTGGCCCTTTAGAAGCCCTTTCAGATATTGTCTGACTTCATATACTTTAATTGCTGTGCTGCTAGGCATAATATGCATAAAGAAGCAGGAGAAAAGCGTGTATGGGAAGTAAAATCTATAAAGGGCGAGGAAGGAGTTTACTTCAATCTCTGGGAATGCTAAGTGCTTTCTCTGTTGTTTCTCCTAAGAAAAAGCTGCTGAGATGTCTATTTTGACACCTTTTAAACAAAACATTATTTCTCCAATGGAAAAGACGACCAGAATGTTTTGACTGAAGCATTGATTGTATGAACGATGTGATACACCAATGCTTCTGGAATAATTTGGGGGACCTTGGGAAATCACTTAATGGAATTTGGTCCATGTCTGCATAATCTGACTTTTGCTAGAATAATTGAAGATGCCGCTTAATAAACTTTTTATAAAGACTCCCAGTTGGTTGCTGCATTTCAGAGGGTTGTCTGAGCACCGAAGTAATACATCTTGTAATTGTCTTTCTCCCCCCCACCCCACTTAGATATTTTCCCCGGGGAAGAATCTAATGTACTGTAATGCTCGTACCTTTTACAAAGTGACCCCACTCATTACGATTTGTTCTCTGAAGCTCCCTTGACAACATATAAATGCACTGAGAATCTTTAAGCTCTGTCTCCTCCACTCCTGGAAAAAATCTATTTGAAAACTTGTGTTTAATTCTGCCATTACAGCTCTGAGTTCCCGAATGTCGGCACTGTGCTCTGTGTCACAATGCATGCTCAACAGATATGTTCTAACAGCTATGCTATTTATACCTACACGTTTTCATAAAAAATAGGTGCAGTGCGCTTACACAGAGTAATGTTGTAAAGGTTTTGAGTAAAGTTATGTTTTATGATGTGTAAATGTTGAGACCTCATTGTGGCCTTCCAGTTCTTGAGGGGAGCACATAAACAGGAGGGGGCACGACTGTTTATGAGGGTGGATAGTCATAGGACAAGGGGGAATGGTTTTAAACTGTGACAGGGGAGGTTTAGGTTGGATATTAGGAGGAAGTTTTTCACACAGAGGGTGGTGACGCACTGGAACAGGTTGCCCAGAGAGGTTGTGGATGCCCTGTTGCTGGAGGCATTCAAGGCCAGGCTGGATGTGGCTCTGGGCAGCCTGGTCTGGTAGTTGGTGACCCTGCACATAGTAGGGGAGTTGAAACTGGATAATCATTGTGGTCCTTTCCAATGCAGGTCATTCTATGATTCTATGATTTTCTGGGGCTGTTGGTAACTGTGTTAACTCTGTTGCTGTGTTGTTCGATAGCTCTTTTCATCTCCTCTCAAATTGCTGGGAGAGGTTTAGTCTGATTGTTTCATCTGTTTTCGAGCTCTGTATGCAGATACCACATTTGGGTTTATAGTGTGACCTGAGGTCAAAAAGTATTATCCCACTGCAGAAAAGAATGGTGATTTTAGGAGGAAGTGGGATGGTGGGGCAGGGAAGAATTTCCTTGAAAACATGTTCCTTAAAAACAACAAACTGAGTACGCCTCAACAAACAACAGAGCTCCATACATACCCATAGTACTCAAAGATGCTTTTTAATTAACCTTTGAATGATCTCTGCTTGGTGTGATTTAAGAAGTGGTGTTCCCAAGACTTGCTGAATTTGCGTATTTGGATTTTGATGCTTCAATCTGAAATAATCTGGAATTTTAGGTGAATTCATGTTCTGCTGTTTTAAGAAGCCTGTAATGATTTGTTACAGGGACTGCTTTCAAAGTGATTGTGTTTACATCTCTTAAAATGAATTCAGATAATAAGCTTTCGATCTAAATTTCCCTCTGTCTTCTGCAGACTGAAACAAGAACAGGCGTATGTACGTGATGAGTTTGGCAAAATCCTGGAACGAGAAAGGATGTCTTCGAATGAGCATTTGACTCGAGCCATTCTTCGTGAGAGAGCTGCCACAGAAGAGGAACGTCAGAAGGCGCAGCGCTTTGTAAGTTCAGCATCTTGTAGAGTGCTTGGATTTCCAAACAGCCATCTCTTCAGACTTGTTTCAGCCTACTAGTAGAAGCTGAAAGCATATGTCGTCTTGTGATTTTCTTTTTTTACTGAAATTGTCATTTCATTTTATTGTTCTAAAATTTTCCTGTCTTAAGGACAGACAGAACCAAGCCCTACTGAAGGTTACAAGTATAATTCGTCTCCTTGCGCCTGGGATAATATGAATGTCCTTCTGTTTTCAGAGGGAGAACAATAGTATAGTAATAGTAGAGTAGTAGAATAGCAATAAAATATGATGGAAGAGTAGTATGATAGTCTAGGTCAAGGGGAAGTTCTTTAAAGAGAGAGTGGTGAGGTGCTGGAACAGCCTGCCCAGCGAGGTTGTGATGCCCTGACCCTGGAGGTGTTCAAGGCCAGGCTGGATGGGGTCCTGGGCAACCTGGTCTGGTATTAAATGTGGAGGTTGGTGGCCCTGTATGTGGCAGGGGGGTTGGAGTTTGATGATCCTTGAGGTCCCTTCCAACCCAAGCCATTCTATGATACAATTCTATGAGTCTGTTTACTAAGTTGGATTATCAAAGCGTTACAGAATACAAGACCCTCTTCCATATGTTAAGTACTTTCATATTTCAAGGAAGTCCATAATAATCCTCCCTTGAAAACTGGCTGTCAATAAGGAATCAAAAAGTGTAATTCTGAAGTCTCCATCATGTTAGAAAACAAAAAGAATTGTCTAACTCTTGTTGATTGCCTCAAACCCTAGTACTGGCTTAGTGAGAAATTCTGCAGCAAGGAATCCTATTTTAATAGAGCTGCTGTATAAAAATTTCTGGACAAGGAAGTTATAAAATGCAGCTGCCTGTTTTCTTTTGAAAACTGACAACTGTATATTTCAGTCCATTTCAAACGTCTGGCAGATTCATAGCTTCCTATGTAACATTTCCTTGCTATATTGAGTCTGTATTGAGCTTTCCTAGTAACGATAATCATTATACTCTGAGATACGAATATCACTTAGGATTTCTTTTAAGATTGCCAGAGTATGAATGATTAACAGACATAGGTGTTTTCAAGAACAAAAGTTTCAAATCACTTATGTAAGCATTCCTTTTAAAATAAGGAGGATTAGTTATACCAACATGTATATAAATATGTTTGACTCTCTGTATCCAAGATAAATTCAAAGCTTTCTAAGAGCTATTGGTGGGTAAGAGAGGCAACCAGACACTTCAGTAATCAAAGTAATCAATAGATTTAACTACGCTGTGTAAATACAAATCTATTGCCTCTATTATCTTTCCAAACCATTTGTGACTTAAAATTCAAACAAACAAAAACAAAACATTAAAAAATTATTTGGTAAATGATTAATATTTTGTTATTTTTATCTTTGGGGGAAAAAAAGGAAAATGGAGGGGAATTATGTCTAAGATGTAGCTTTAGTCTTATGCCTTTAACCCTTGGGCTGTTAATGTGAAGAATAGATAAGGATTTTGTGGTCTCAGCCTAATAGAGAACTGAAGAGTTACATTGGGGTTTATTGTTTGCATGACTTACCTTGAGCTCTGCATCTTTCACTTAGTGCTGTGCTTAGCACTGTGCTTTTGAGAAGCATTTGATGCCTTTCTCATCATCCAAATGCCTGAGAGATACCTAATTGTGATATGAAACAGGTGTATTTAGCTATTATGTTATTGTATTGTTAATTTTCACTTATTCCAGAATTTTTAAGGTAGAACTGCCTACGTGAAGGAATCACCTGTGAGGTTCTAACATATCTTAAATTTCTCCGTATGTAATTTTGCTGAAACTACTGCAATTTTTTGTTTTTTTTCCACCATAGTTTGTTATTAGCTGTTTATTCATCTAATGCATCCGAGTTGAATTTATAACGTTTGCAACACTAGGATATGTCTGTGTGCTCCATTTGTCAGGTGGAGTGAATGATCCCATGTGCTGGTTAACTGCTAGAGCAAGTTGATTTTTTTATTTAGCCCAGATTTGATCACATCTGTCAGATTCTTTATTGGAGAAAGAACTGGTGCCTAGGCAATGTCAATAGCATTATCTTCAATGTTAATTCCTTTGCTGCTAAATTGTTTAAATGGCGAGCAGGAAAAGATATGGTAAGACACGAAGAATATTTTTGTATAAAGGCTGCTAATTCAGCTTTAACAAGCAGACATGAAAATGTTAGGTTGAAGTAGTATTTCCTGGTCTTTAGCCACTTAAAACCAGCTGCTGCTTACAGGTTCAGACAGGATACTTTTAAGTATTAAAACACCAAAAGTTGGCATTGGCTATTCATACAGATGAAGAAAATTGGTGAGATGAAGGTGAAGCTGACAGCTAAAAGAGTAGAAGCTTTGCAGGTGATAAGAAGTAGAGAAAGATGTCATTTGTCTTTTTAAGCAAAAGTATTCCAGTTTTCAACAAAGATAACTAAAGGAATCCAGCTGAGCTTGAACAGCAAGGTAAGGCAAAGGAGTGCACCCTTAAAAAATTGGAAATAATTTTTAAGTGAGCAGAATGAGCACGTTAGGCTAAAAATTAAAAAACAACCCCCCCAAAATATTAAGTATGACTAGAAGGGTTTAGTCACAGAATCATTGACTATCCCAAGTTGCAATGGACACACAAGGATCATGGAGTCCAACTCCACACAGAACCACCCAAAACCCAAACCCTCTGTCTGAGCATGTTGTCCAAATGCTTCTTCAGCTCTGGCAGCTCAGGGCCATGCTCACTGCCCTGGGTAGCTTGTTCCATGCCCACTGCCCTCTGATGCAGAACCTTTCCCTAACCCCTCGGGCCCTATTGCTGTCAACAGAGAGCAGAATGCATGTGTGTAAGCCCACAGACTCCCTGGAACTGAAATCCCAGCAAGGACCGAAGAGTCAGATTATCACTGGGGAATGTGATCTGTGATCAGAATAGATGAACCCATAGCAGCAAAACAATTCTGAATTAATTCTTTCACATGTGCCTTTAAAGTGGAGGAACTTTGCAAGCTGCCGTGCCAGAAGTTTTCTTTGCAGAGATTTCCTCAGACAAAGCCATTGATCTGAAGATTCAGTAGAAAGCATTAAGGAAAATTGATGGTTTTACCAATAACAGCTCTTCAGGCCTGGGTGGTATTCATAAAGGCTTTGAAAGAAACTTGATGATAGATGAGCTAATGATAGCTGAGCTACTTACATGCTGTGTAAGCTCTTAGGGGAAACTCCCTCAGTACAATGTGGGGAATTGGCTGATGGGATATCAGCTTCTTAAAATATGATTCTGGGGGAGATCCAGACACATAAAACTCAGAAGTTCTGATGTTTGTACCAAGCAAGGTAGGAATAATAAAATTTAGAGGGGAATTTCCAGATCCTCAGGTGCAGAATGTGCTTGAAGTTGTGCTTGAGAACTATCTGTAGCAGTGCAGCATGTCAAAAATATTTCTTCTTTCCATACCCTTAACACATACAGTGTGATCTTTCTTCTGTCCATCCTTTCTGAGGGAGAACTTCGTAATGCATTAAGGCATTTGTTTCAGTCTGACCACAGAATAATTTTGATATTGGATTGATCCCCTCTGATTCAGTCTAGTGTTCTAAACTTCTGACTACTCCAAGAATACTTAGATTGTGTTATGCAGGCAGCAGACCTATCTTCCTTTTCACTATTTGTGTTTGGAGACCTTCAGTACACATCTAAGCATTGTGGATAGTTGAGCTGGGCACAGTGTTGTTGAGTGCCTTTAAATGTGGTAGCTTTGCCATAAACAGCGTATTGATGTTCCATCACTGCAGTCATTATGAGAGCCAGGGTGAGACACAGAGAACATGAAGGAAAAAATCAATAGTTATCCAAAGTGCAGAGGACCTGTTGTATTTCCATCTCCTTGTAATGACCTGGAGTTTACTGTTAACATGTTTGCTTCACTGTCTGGACTGAAACGAGCTGTCATTAAGATCCTATATGTTAGAAAATGGTTTTATTGAGCTGCCAATGACATTAAAGTCTCATTTCCCTTTGAAGAGGCACAGAAATATTGTTCTGTTCATTTGCTGTAACCATAACATTAAAATTTGATTACTGCTATCATTAGAAATCTGTATCCATACTAATATAATTATATATATTTCCCCATGTATTGTTCCCGGCTTTCACAGAAGTACCTGTTAGAGAATGAAGTCTGTTGTTGCTGAGGCATTTTCCCGTTGTGTAAATTATTTGCTGTATGAGAGAGTCTGTTAATAAGCTCTGTGCTCAAAAAGTCAAATTGGCAGAAGCATCCTTACATTAAAAAGCAGTTTCTGCACTTCAGGTGTATGTGGTAATCAAACTATTGGATTTTTGAGGTGTAGAATTCTTTTTTTTTTTTTTTTTTTCACTTTTCTGAGCACTGAAATCAATAGACAAAATACTTTCCTTGATATGTTAGAGCTGAAGCACGTTGAGTTATGGTAGGAGGGAATTTGACCTATTGCCGTAATTGAATACACACTGTTAAAATGGAGCGTTTCCCTCTTCTCTGTCTCAACTGTTAGGCTATTTCCCCTACCATCCTTGGGTGGCACGTCCATATCACTGCATACGTGTGCTGTACAGCCTTTCCTTTAGCACTGCATTTATTTTTCCTGTCCCCAATTCATTAGCTTTTTCAAGAGGAGGTCCTCTATTTTCTCTAAGTAGATTATGTACCGACTCTTCCTCCTCTTTCCAAACAGTCCTGTACTAACCATATTTTAAGGATGACTTCACTAGAAAATACCAGGGGGAAGAATTACTAAACGAGTTAAAGCATTAGTTCTCAAGAGAAAAGAAGTCTGTTTACAAACCTGCAGTATTTATTACATACCTCATTTAGCTCATTCATCATTTTAATAGAAAAATGAATCTTTTTAGATGATTCTGAAATAATTCGAGGTAAACTACATAGCCCGAGGCAAAACATGATTGCTTACTGCAGAGAGGACGAAGCTGTTTCTGGGAAGCATGGTATGATTGGTGACTGTAATTTACAATTTATGACAGTGAAAATACTAAAGGCTCGCATTTGAAAATTAGACTTAAGATTTGAAAACAACACGATACAAAGCTAAACCTGGTGACATTTCTTTTTGTCTCTTGTTCTTCAGTTTTATAATGTAGAAGCATTTGTATTCTTTGAATGCTTATATTTTTTTCAGATCTACTGGTAAGATCTAATTCAGTTCTATGTACGTGGTACTTTGTTGCCAAGTGCTTTTCCCCTTGCCATTTAGAAATAGCTGTTTTGTTGCAGCAAATGATCCCCTTACCTTCGTGCTGGTGATGTGGGAGACAGAGTAAAATTAAAATGAGGATGCAGAAGTTGCTTTTGAGTGCTGAGGATGAAACCTAAAGGTTTCTTATTGGCTTTGTTTTCGGGGAGAGGGGTTTGGTTGCCTTTTTACATAAGCAGAATACACTGAAAAAATCATTTACACTTTGAAAATAGTAAAGTCCATTGCACTTTACATGCTTATCTTCATTTGAATAAACACGATGTTATGGATATGGCTTATGCCTCTCCTGGCACATGTTTATTCTCTCACTGACTCTCCTCATTGGCATTTCTGATGCAGCTGTAAGGTGTGTAGGATAGGAATCTGGCTTTCTGTCTGTTCTGGGATGCTATATAGATGACATGAAACTACTGCACGAAGAAGAAGGTGGTACTATGCAAATAGAGATCAGTAATGTTGGTTTCCAGCAATGCAAGAAATGGGACTTCCTACCAAATATTTGCAAACCGTGAGTGGTTTTCTTATCTGGCCGGATGTATGTGCCTTAAGGAAATGGTAAAGGCCCATTTGCATGTCTAAAATTACTTTATTAATGAGCGAACAATCTTTTCCCCCTTGATGTAGTTAAACAGTAAAAATAATTTAAAATAGCCTGTGGGTGATGGTACTGTTGTTGCTGTAGGTTGCAATCCCGGTATGACCTCCGTCATGTCAACAGTTAAGCAGTGTTTTATTTCATCTCTGAAACTGCCATTAAATGCCCGTGAACTAGAATAAGAAATTGCTTACCTGTATCTCTTTTCTGCCCCTTTGTAACATCTGTTCTGACGTTTAAAATATTTGTTTCAATGGAACAATACAAATAATTTTCTCTTTCCTCCAGTTCTTGACTTGACAATGTTGTAGACCTATAATTTTTTATTCTTATATCTAGCAATCATTTTTTTTCTCTCAAAGTTAGACCTACAAGGAAAAAAATACAGTAAAAATAGAAAATTTGGAAGGCAAGGAAAGTGCACAAAGTGAATATTTATTCTCCTCAAAGTTTCTGTTTGAATGGTAAGAGAAATGTGTTTTGTTAGTCAAACAGCATTGAAGAGCTTGCTTTTTTTATTCTTAAATTCATATATAGCAAAACCCAAGATACTCGACAGAAGCAAAATTAATCACTGTGTTATCTCAGCATCCAGATGAAGATCTAGTGCTTTACAAAGCCTGCTGCTCCATCAATTTGTTCTTTTGGTTGAATTCAAATTGAGTTCATTTTTATAGATTCGCTGCATAATACTCTCTTCTCTCCTCCCTCATTCATTAACCAATTTGTTCTTGCTACTCCCTTTTTATTGAACAGCTAACAAAATTGCTATGCTATCTTTTCAAATGAATGTCATCATTCCTTGTCATGCATGGGCAAAAAGTAAGCATATGCATCCTTTTTACATACACATTTGCTTCTTCCAGAGAGAATACTCATTTCTGCCCTCAAGATATCATGAAAGGGATGTTTTAAATAATGTTCTTATGAAGGTTTTGGCACAATGTCTCTGTATAAGAATTCCTATTCAAAATGCATTCGAAGGCATGTATGTGCTGCTGGTGTATGACACAACAAAAGCCACAGAAGACTTGGAACATAGCACATATACAGTCTCCTTCATTTCTTCAAAAGGATTTGCCAGCTCTTAAGATTCTCTTTCTGACTTCTATTTAATATCTATTTACCCTCAATTTAGGCTAATTTTGGCTGGGCAGATACTCCTGTTATGTCTCCTTTAGAATACTTTAGTTACCTTCCTTTCTTTGGGTTGAATTAGAAGACTTAAGAAAGGGAGGAGAAATGAAGAGCAATTTGTTTTACTAATGACCTGCCTTTAACTAATCCCAGGACTCTTTGCACTGTGCAACATGGCTGTTTTGTTTGGGAACACCATCTGAGAGAAGGGAACCAAATCACTGAAAGAGTATAATTTGGAAGATATCCAGCAGTCTGTATCCTAAATATAGTAATAAGAAAAATCAGTAGGTTGATTAGTGGTGTTGATTCTATTCTATGGTGTTCACTCTGTACTCTTAGAGTTTTTCCTATAATCAGGACTTCACATATTCTGTTGTGAGCAAGCTCTGAGACAAAAGCCATTCTCTTTTAGCTAGAGAAACTAGAATGAAGCTAGAAAAAGACAAGTAAGATAGACAGGCTGAGAAAGCTGGGGCTGGTCAGTCTGGGAAGAGAAGGCTCCGGGGAGATACTTCAGTATCTAAAGGGGAGCTGTGAAAAGGGACAGACTCTTTAGTAGGGTTTGTTGTGATAAGACAAGGGGAAATGGTTTCAAACTTAAAGAGAGGAGATGTAGATTGAGTATTAGGAAGAAACGTTTTATAGTAAGAATGATGAGACAATGGAATAGGTTGCCCAGAGAGGTGGTGTAAGCCTTTCCTGAAGACATTCAAGGTTAAGCTGGAGCAGGCTCTGAGCACCTGATCAAGCTATAGATGTCCGTGTTCATTGCAGGGAGTTGGACTAGATGGTCTTTAAAGGTCTCTTTCAACGTAAAAGATTCTGTGATTCTTGAAAACCTTGAATTGGGTGGTTTCTGAGGAGATTGGTAGCCTGTGTCCTTCCAGTATTTATATTTACAACTGTGCCCAAGATTAGGTTTCAAACTTGAACATAATTAAGGGTGAGAGACTGATAGGTGAATAGTTAATTAAGTTTATGTTGTCCTTTTTAGGAGAAACTGAGCATCCACTTTCATGTTTGGTCTACGCTGGAAACTCTTTTTGCATCCAGAAGCCCCATTGCTGTATTCTTTTACATTTGTTTCCTATTTAGGAAACTAATGGCTTTTCTATAAGGGGAAAAGCAGTTTGTTTTTATTCTGTTTTGTTTTGCTTTCCCACTGAATGCTTATTCTGCACTACTCTCAATTAGGGAATGGACCCTTATGCAGGCTGTAAGGCATGAGAATGACCTTTCAACTCTAGTGCCAACAGGGCAGTGCTAATGAAGTATCTTCCCTTTATGCATTTCTGAAAGCCCTAAGTCTGGTGGTGTGTTCATATGTGGGAAAGAAAGTACATTGCAGGAAAACTGTGTTGAATATCTTCAAACAAACAAACAAGCCCTTAAACTTTAATGTTGGAAAGACTGGAATGAAAGGACTGTCCACATATCACCATTTTCAGCGGAGATGTCATATTCTGCGTATAC
>PPHD01020733.1:0-13532 GCA_002909625.1 Bambusicola thoracicus | reverse complement strand
CGGGGAAAACGATGGAACTATAGATATATTGTTCTCAGCTCATCATATTAGGTTTCCCTCTGTAATGCAAAAGCATTAGCACTTCTGCATAAGGTTTAGTGATGTTGAAGAAACTACATGGAGGCAAGTTACCATTCATAAGTTTAATAGAGAGGCACTCACATTACTGGGGATGGACAGCTGGTACAGCTTCCACCAAGTCCTCATTACTGGGGGCAGCCCTGGGGTTCCCCCTGCACATACTGGTGGTGGCAGGCAAGATGTCCACACGCTCCTTAGTACTGTGGCCATACACATAACAGTGGGAGACAATATAGCATCACGTATCAGGATAAGCAAGGATACCTAGTGACAGCTACAAAGTAGTTTCTCACAGACAACCTTCTTCCAGCTACCTGCAGAAGCTAGAGGCAGTTTACTTGTGTTCCCAAGCTAATATAAGCCCTTTCTTGTGGGCTAGTTGCCTGTTCTGTAGTTTTCTACATATCTTCCCACACTAAGCTACAAACAAATCACTCTGTTGGTTAACGCAAGAGAAATAGTTAAGTCACAGTTTCCAAATTTTCCTTTTGATCTTCTTGCCAGTAACGAGATAGGAAAGAAAAGGCAGAACTGGGAAAGTATGAGAGCTGAGCTCAGTTTCCAGCTCAGACTGAAAACTGCAAAACTTTGCTCTGCAACCATACCCAGCCACTTAAAGGAACATGGTAAACTCGACAGCTAGATCCATCCCTGAGACAAGCATTAAGTGATAGGAGAAAAAAGGTTGCTTTTTTGGATGGCCCTGCCACTCCCTGTCCACAAGGGCTCCTCAGTGGCCCCAGGCAGTGGTGGGACACCAGCACCTCCCCAGAAGGCGGCCTTGGACCCACTAGCAAAAAGATTCCAATGCAACTTTTAAGCTGCATAGTCCAATCAGGAAAACCACTCCATACTTACCATCCTGATTTTACCAAGATCACAAAATGGCTTGGGTTGGAAGGGACCTCAAAGTTCGTCTAGTTCCAACCTCCCCACCCTGGACAGAGCTGCTAACCACTAAACTTAGCACTAGATCACGCAGCCCCTGGCTCCATCCAACCTGCCATTGAACACCTCCAGGGATGGAGCATCCACAGCTTCTCTGGGGTGGTCCTTGCCAGTGCCTCACTGCCTTCTCAGTGAAGGCACTCACTAACGAGCTATATCTAAAAGGCAATCTGGTTTGTATGCCTGCAAAGAATAGCTAAATCCATAAGATCTGTTCTTACTTAAAAGAAGTGTAGACATCTTTTGAAAAATTAAAATTAATGTTCACTTCCATTTATGTGTGTTTACAGAAGCAGAGAAAATGTGAGCTGCTGCTCTGTCTTGCTGAGTGATGTTTCTAATCAACATTTAAAGGAAAAAACTAAAGACATTTGGAAGTGCTGTAAACCCTTCAGCTATGACAGACATGTGGAGAGTGTCTCCATAGAACAGTTGTATTTCTTAAGCTGAACTCCAAAGCTTGCACAATGAATTATAAAGCTCAGAGGGTTTTATACTTGGGACACATCCTGAATTCTGAGCCAAAGGCAATAAGCAAGTAAACAAAGAGAAGTAACACAAGAGTCATAAAAATAAGGAGCAGAACCGTTCAGAACAACAGGTCCTAAACAGTAAACTAAAATACAGTTTAAAGTTGCAAAACACAAAGCTTCTATAGGCATACTATGCTATTTATGAACTACAGGAAGAAAAACAGTTCTACTATTTTCCTTTTCAGTTTTCATTATTCAAAGTGCAGTCTCAGAAGGAAGGGCTTTTTGCCATCCTGAGGTCTGGAGGAGGGATTAAAGGAACTTTCTAACCACGAGATCTGAGGATCAGAACATGTGGTGGTAAAATTAAATGGCTTACATTACATGCGATGAAGACTACCGCAACCTACCTTGCTTCAATACCTTTGAGCTTGTTGGTCAAAATGAGAAAAAGCAGACATGTCTGAAGACAGAAGGCCCACAAGTTCCACATGGAGAGCACTGCCAGAGTTAGCCACAGCTCTCTTATCTCTGCCCATGTTTCCATAATCTGAGACAGTTTCCACATGAGACTGCAGGGAAAGGTAAAGCAAGCAGAAGTCTCTTTAGACTACCCTGCTTGCTTGCACGACACTTGCAGACATCCCGTGCAGCACTGCTAGCCTCTCTGCCAGCCATCTATTCTTCACAAAGCAATTTTAAGCTCAGGTTTCTAAGAACAGAAGCTTCTATTATTGCCACTGTTGCCTTATTTTACGGGATTTTCCTATATAGTTAAGCCACGATAAAACACACACTCTGCAAAATCATGCAATATGCAACGCTTCACTTGAACCACTTCTTCAGTCACTTCCTCACATTTACAGTTTCACCAGATGTTCCATATGGAAGAAGGAATTCCATCTCTACCAAGAGCAAAAATAGATGAAAGTGAGCTCTTTTCTAAATAAAACTACCTTTGTCCAAAGGAGAGGAAATGCCTGGTGCTCGTAAGAGCTGGATGACAAAACACCCTGAGTCTCAGGCAAGTGAGGTGCCAGACATCTGCTCTGCAGCGCACAGCCTGACACAGACTGAAAGGGAATTGGCTTTCAAAGGGTTACACGGCACTGCACTATCCTTAAACAACAAAAATCCCAACCCCTACAATCACATTGCAGTGGAAAAATCTCCACTCAGGGTACATGCTGCATTCACAAAAAAAACCACTGGCATCATGACTCCTCTACACATTCACGAGCCAGTAAAATACACCATTAATTTCTTTAGCCTGTAAAATTATATTTGTCATAATGAGCTTTTATTTTGCTGGGGATATCTGCATCTGTGTACAACCATGCCTGAACAGTTCAGAATTTGCCTGTGAAAGAAACACAGATCTCATTTTAATGCAGAAAAAGGCATTCATCAGTCTGGGTATAGAGGTAATATTTGTAAGTGAAGAAGCAGCACCACAGGCTTCTCATCTTGCAAATTCTTCTGCTTTAATGTGAGCTGATGTCAAGTGCCCAGCTGCCCGAAACACATTTTTTATTTTTATTGTATAAATAAACTTAGGAAGTGGATCTGCTAAATTAAACATCTGGCTACATTAGATACACAAGGGGTGGGTGGTTGAGGGTCTGCCAGCTCTGAGAGCAAGAAGCTCTTCCTGCACAGAGAAGAGCTGAACGCATGGCCATAGCATTTGTTCTGCTCCGCAGCTGCCCTGGTACAGCTCCTGTTGTCTGCTCACATCACTGTACCCTGTGGGGCTCACTCTAGTCCTGATGTACAGTGTCTGTGTACCCTGCCTGTCTGTGCTCCTTGGAGAGCACAGTTCGAAGTCAGCCCAGGTTCTCCAAAACCGAACCTTATAGATGTTGCAGTACAGCTGTGTGGGAGAAGGCAAGCATCCTTGAGTCCAGAGCAGCAAGAAATGAAGAAGGCCATGGGCTGGTTATTTACTTTTGCTTTCCTCCCTTACAGCAGGCAGTGGGTAAGACCATCACTGGGAAAGAAAAGCCTGACCAACAGTTGTCACCAGAAAGAGTGACAATGATGGCCACCGTGTCCTAATGCCAGCAAGAGACAGCACCAGAAGAGGAGACAAGAAGCAAGGTCTACCTCACATCTTCCAACACATATAGCCATGCCTACCACTGAAAAAGAAACTCAACTAAAATTCTACATCTGGGGAGCCTGAGCCAAAGGCAAGCAATAGCATATATAACTCTGAGGACCATATATAGTAATCTAAAAGAGGTTGGATATAAGGAAAAAGTCTTTTACAGTGAGGGTGGTGAGGCAACGGAACAGTTGGCCAGAGACGTGGTGGATGCCCTGTCCCTGGAGACACTCAAGGTCGGTCACTCGACGGGACTCTGAGTGACCTGACATAGCTGTGGGTTTTGCTGTACACTGCAGGGAAGTTGGGCTAGATGTCCAACTAGTTGGAAGGGTCCCTTCCAACTCAAATGGTTCTACGATTCTATATTCCATTATTCACTGCATGACAGTACACCATCCGTAAATACACAAACAACCTGCAAAACTTTCACTACCTATCATGAGTTAGCCTCACTCCCAAACGCAGACAACACAGCCCTTTGCCTGCACAGAGTTAAACAGTGGGAATAACCCTCACCTTGAGTTGGAATTTCCCCCTAACCTATTCAGAAGCTGTGGCTCAGATAACTTTGCATCTAGCACTGCAGACCTAAAAATAACACAGCCAGGCACCCACGTGCATTTGATTAAAATAAACCCTCCTAAGAGGGAGGCCACCTTTGAAATGGAAACAAATAGAGATGGGAAACTCGAGGGTGTACAAGCCTGAGAACTGCTGAGCTGGCTGCTATCAGAATACCACTGTCACCACGATGCTGCTGTCTCCAGCAACCCTTCTGCACGGCCACAACGATCAAAGCGAAAGCAACTGTACTGTGGCTCTGATTTTTAATTTGGGAGGATGCGAATCAAGGGAGGGATTGGGAACCACATAGGAAAAAAAAAATGAAACAATCACCCAGGTACAAGCCTAACCACATTAATATATTCATTACTACAACTATGGCCGACAAAAAGCAATAAGCAAGGTCCTAAAAGGAGAATACAAACATAGACAGCACAGAAATTAAACAAGGCAAATTGTTTATTAAGAAAAAAAAAAGGACCTGCAGCACGGATACCAAGATAACGATGTAATTGGTTCCCAGCCCTACACAGCTCATCAAAAGCAGCGCAGCTTGGCAATGAGCACCAATACAAAACTACCGCTTCCCTTCTGTTCCTGGGGCTGCTTTTCCTGCAAGAGCCTTTGTACCCGTGGCTGACTGAGCCCTATGGGCACAACACAGCCAGATGGATGAGAAGCTCGGTGAGCACTGCCACCGGTGCCCTTTCTCCCCCCCACGGAACTCGATTTCCAGCCAATTTCTGAACTCCAGATATGAGAAATTGGAAATGCTGATACAGACACGGCTGCGGGGTTTTCGGCAGCGCAGCATGGTTTTAATATTGACCCAGCTGGCTGCTGGAGAATCATCTGCAAACAGTGGCGGAGATTAAGATCTGAAGCGTGGTAGTAACTTCATTTCAAAATCCTCCTCCAGAACAGGAAAACTCCCTAGGCAGTCCACCACACAAAGGAGAGCAAGCAGCAAAAAATATCCAAGTTCTGTGCTAAGAAGGAAAAGCGTGGGCATGAAAGGCTTGCACCGATTTATTATTGGCTCATCAGTAGCTACATACAAAACCAACCATAAAGGCAACAGCTGTAAAATATTTTTTATCTCAACAATCATTGCATGCCCTTCCTAAAAGAGACAAAGATTTTTGCATTGTAGCAAATGCCTGCACAAGCATAACAAAGAGGAAACAGATGTTGAGGAGTTAAAAAAAAAAAAAAAAAGATAGAAAAATAGAAAGGAAGAAAAAAAGAAAGCAAAATTAAATGGATTTGATTTTGGATCCTCTCCCTCACCTAAACATGAATAATGTAACAATTTCAGTGTGCCAGCGTATTCAAACACAGAATCACAACGCATCCACACCACACCGAACCATTAGAAAAAATAGGCTAATGTTATTTAGAGACACACAGGAAACAAAGAAAAATGTCTGGAATTGGTACTACTAAGAGCATCTTCATGCCTGAACACTGTACACCTACACTAAACTATTTATAGCAAATGCAAAGCTCTAGATCTACTTATTAATTTTCATACATCATATCGAATTCAATTGCCTATTAAAAGGATTTTCCCTTCTCTTGGTAGTCAATTATTCATAGATCTCCTAGAAACGTTCATAGAAGGCACAAGTTATTTCAGAAAAGATTAGGAAATTGTCATTACGAAGAAATTTGAGCTTATTATTTAAGACAGAAATAGGACAGTAGATAACGGGACACAAACGGCCAACATCAGAATAACCATGGGAAAATCATTCTGGACATTCTCAATGAGTACAGTTGATTCTACGTTGAACAAATACAACCACTGAAGCAACAAACCAACATTTTCAGCTAGAGAATGTATATCAAGCAGGAATTCTTACATTCACAATACACCTGTAGTCCATGAAACAGGTTTTCCTAGCTCTGTTGATTCCTTCAGCTATGTTTCCACATTGTGACTGACCATGCTACTTCCACTTAAAACACACAGCGTTTTGAAATAACCAAATAGACACCTGTACTACAAGAAGTATTTTCACATACAACAGACAAGACTTCATCAAAGAAGAGTACAGACAACTCAAAGGATATGTTTCTTTCGATTACGCCTTGTACCAAAGCAGCGAAGAGAAAAAAACTTGTCTGTTTCAGGCTCATACTTCCCTGGTGCTAAAACGCTCAGTGGCTACGGGCTGCAGTATGTGCAGTCAGTTGATGTTTATCCCATTCACGCTACACAGCTCTGATCACCAAAGGATCCTAACACAAAACATACCGCCTCTCAAAATATGCAGGAGTTGCTCCACATTCACTCAACAGCTGCCAGTGTCTGGCATAGGGTAGAACAGCTTTGCAGAAATCCATAGCAATACTTTACTCCAGCTCAAGAAAACAGCAAAACTAATCCTCGCTCTGACAGGAGATGGGGAATTCCCCATGGAATGGGATCTGCAATGCTCTTCTACCAGGATGTGATCCAGGTTTCTGTGTCTTGGCAGAATGCTGGTGCCCTGGGTGAAAGAGTACTTTATCTCCTGACTTTTGTCTCAAGTAGGGCAACTACAACTGCCCCATGGATTTTGGAAATGATTTGCAATGTTTCAGAATAAAGAGAAGATGTGTTTTCTTCAAGAACCAATTGACATCCTAACAGAATTAACATGCCCTGCTATCATTCTCCAAAAACCCGGCTAATTGAAAATATCATTAAAAGATTCATAGTCTGGGCCCTACAACAACTGAAGCAAGTTTTCTGAAGTTTGGATGGTTAAAAATTGATAGCAACAGGGAATATTTGAGATGTTATTTCATTCCAAACCTGACAGAACTAAAATATCACGTTGAATATAAACAAGGCTGAAACAGCTAGCTGCAGAATTGTCTGAAGCACGGTCAAACATCTTGCTCTCACCAGTGCTATTTGCTGCTGGCAAACCAGGACTAGTTTATCCCCTTTGCTGGAAAATTGAACTCATTTCTTCCATTTAAGTAAACTTCCTCTCATTCGATTTTCTTTTTGTAGGGAATATAAAAAACAGGTTGATTTTCAAAAATAAATGAGATACACAAATAAAATTATAAGCGAAACTACTAGGTAGATCAGGCAGTGAAAGAGGGCCAAATGCCTTACTGTGCCCCAGCATGCTCACAGCTGTGCAGCCTTAGGGACATCTGCCACCGGGGTACACTCTCTGCAGGTGACACACCAAATGATCCTCAATGCGCTTCTTGGCAAGGAAGAAAACGAAGCACTGAATTTCCAAGGGAAAGTAGATGAAGTGGGATGGGTGACTGTGGTTTTGACAGAGCTTTAAGATAACTAATGATGTGTGAAATCATTCTGGGAGGTTTTTCCATAAAGCATCTAAAAAACATCCACAAGACAATAAAAGAGGCTTTTCCCCACACATTATTGCTTGAATTAAAACTGATCCCTGTAGTAAGGCATACATTCACTGAAGCTTATGAAGGCCCATGGCCAAATGCATGCTATATAGGACCAGAATATGCAGAACTATGGCTAAAAAAATATTTTCTCTGACTGAAGCACATTCCCTGTGAAAAACTTGCTAACAAATGCTTTAAGAGCTACAAACAGACGGCTCTGTGGTAGAGTTAATGTAACACGGTAGGACACTTACATGCTTAACATCTTTCGAATGAAAAAAGGAAAGGCAATAGATAATTTCTTTGTACATCTACAATGCTGGCAACAAAGCAAATTTCCATATCTTGTATTAGAAGACAACCACATGGCAATTTATCGTGTTATGGACTTGGTACTGTGGGCCAAATCTGCTCCTTATCCAAATACACAGATGTGAGGCTTAATAACCGATCTTCAAAAGAAATATAGCCTGAACTCCCTTCCTTCCCATTTTCTTCAGCTAGCAGCTGTGTGCCACGTCCCAAAGTCCCATCTTGGCAATGCGTGCACTTGAAATGCTTCAGCGGCCACCATCTCTCTTTGAGAGGGGCCACAGGGTCTCCTTTGAATTGGGTTAGCTGTTAGAAAGAGGAAGATACCCCTAAGTCTCATAAACAGAGGGAAAAGACAAAAGAAATAGAGCTTGAAAAATAGTAACTTTTTCTCAGGAGCCAGACTGAGGATGTCTTCTGCATGGGAAATCAAAGAACACAAGTTAGTGCTATTCGAGAATTAAGATATTTCTCTTCCCAATGGGCTTCTTTGGAGTCACTACCTATAATACTTGTTTTGCCTACTTGTCTGCAGCAGTGCTGCTTGCTTACACAAGCAGGCAGTGTGCGAAGTCTCTGCACTGAGAATAGCTGCAGAGCAAGCAAGGGGAAGCATCCTCCTTCAGAGATCAGTCTTCCCACCCAAAGTAGCTGCATTCCAAGCAGCCTGGTGCTCACCTCCTTCCCACAGCCAAACCCATCCATCTCAGACATTTTTGCTTTTCACTTGTTCATCACCACTCTTGCAAGCCATAAGGATTATTCTTCCCTTTACAATGGGAACAACCAGCCCCAAAGCCCTCCTTGCCTAACAGTGAAATCATAGATTCATAAAGGCTGGAAAAGACCACTATGATCATCTTGTCCAACCATCAACCCATCACCACCACCCCCACAAACCACGTCCCTCAGTGCTATCCATACCCTTTTGTTGAACATCTCCAGGAACAGTGACTCCACCACCTCCCTGGGCAGTCTGTTCCAAGACCTCACCACTCCTTTTAAGAAGAAATTTTTCCTAATACTCAATCCGAATGTTTCGTGGCACAACTTCAGGCCATCACCTCTCATCATACTGCTAGTAACCTGGGAAAAGTGACCAACCTTCATTTCGCTACCATCTCATTTCAGGGAGTTGCAGAGAGCAACAGTTTCCCCTGAGCCTCCTCTTCTCCACTCTAAAGAATCCCTCAGCTGCTCTTGCTGCCCCCAGAGGACTTGTGCTCCAGACTCCTCACCAGCTTTTGTTGCCCTTCTCTGGATACACTCAGTGTCCTTCTTGTAGCGAGGGGGTCAAAACTGAACACAGTACTTGAGGTGCAGCCTCACCAGAGCTGAGTACAAAGGGACAACCACCTCCCTAGTCCTCCTGGCTACACTATTTCTGATACAAGCCAGGATGTCATTGGCCGGGGTACACTGCTGCCTCATGTTCAGCCCATGCCTTGTCCGCTCTTCTGTGGAAGAACTTACGTTTTTGCCATTTACAGTCAGATCTAAATGGAGATGAGCTTCATACAAACTTGCCTACTATCCTTTGCATTATTTTTTTTTATAGCTATGGCTAAGTCATTTCCAGCACTTGAGAACACCTGGGTCTCTACTCTATCTACAAAGCAGACAAACTCAGATGATACAGCTGCTTTCCAGTGTTGGCTAACACCTGTTGAAATCATCAAGCACACTGAAGTAAGCTGATGGTGAGATGGTATGCCTTGATTGCAACCAATTCTGGGGCCCCCAACACAAGACGGACATAGAGCTGTTGGAGTGGGCCCAGAAGAGGTCCACAAAGATGATGAGAGGGCTGAAGAACCTCCCTTGTTGAGGACAGGCTGAGAGAGCAGGGACTCTTCAACCTGGAGAAGAGAAGGCTCCCAGAAGACCTTATAGAGGCCTTCCAGTACCAGAAGGGGCCGACAGGAAATCTGGGGAGGGACTTTACATAAGGGAATGTAGAGACAGGACAAGGAGAAATGGCTTTAAACTGGAAGAACACAGATTTAGACTAGGCATGAGGAAGAAATTCTTTACTGTGAGGGTGGTGAGACACTGGAACAAGTAGCCCAGTGAGGTTGTGGATGCTCCCTCCCCAGAGGTGTTCAAGGCCAGGCTGGATGGGGCTTTGAGCAACCTGGTCTAGAGGGAGGTGTTCCTGCCTACAGCAGATGATCTTAAACGTCCCTTCCAACCCAAGCCATTCTATGACTCTATGATTCTATGACCGTGTGATTTCACTCAAGCATAGGCAAAAATTTTTTTTTTTTTTTTTTTTTACATCAAGGAACTGTTAAAAAAGAAGAAATGGAAAAACAACAACAAAACCCCATAAATTTAATATCTGTTCTTCCTGAATGACTATTTCTCCTTCTTCCACTGGGAACACACCTACCTGAACAGATATAGGGTGATCTTTCTCATTCCCATACTCCTGACTTAGGAATTACGCCAGCCTACCTGCAAAGCAACATCTAAGCACAGAGTCTTCGCTGATATAATGGCTGTCATACACCACAGGAATGAGGTAGGAAACAAAGATAAATTTAGAAAGTCAAATGTGTTATAAGAAGTTTTTGTTGTTGCTCTTCCCCCTCTCACCATACTGGAGGAGCCCAGGCATTCCAAAGACGAGCTGAGAGATGCTTCTTCTCACACGATGATGAGCAATTTCTGAAACACCTCAGGTCTCATCTGCTGACAAGTGCACTGCAGAAGTATCAGACAGTCCACAGAAATCTTGCCTTATTTTTGACATACACACCCAGCTACTTAGTTTCTAATCTCCAATGCACTGCAATATATAGGACTAGCCTTCCTTCCTAGAAAACCAGTTTGACTCTGTTGTTTTTCATCTTGGTATGATGTCCACCCAATTTAAAAATCAGGCTACCAGTGAAAGAAAGACCTGCTGGGGTGGGAGACGGTTTAGGGCATGAGGAACCTTTTCACTCCCAATTACACTTCCATGCACTTCTGCAGCCAGATTTAAATTACACCAGAACTTCCTAATCAAATCCTTTTAATTCTACTACTGAAATCAAAGTATACTTAAAGTATACTTACTATAATCAAAACTAATTCTAAAAAAAAATTTAAACCACATTAATTCAAGAGTATATTCAAGAAACATATGATTTGCTGTGAAAGCTTTAAAGAAAGACATGCTGAAGGGTAAGTCCTTCAAGTCATAGTAGTCACAGCAGTCCTTGACTAATGCTCTGAAACAGGAGTTTGCAGAAAGTCTTCCTAATTTTTGACAACTCCACTTTTCCACAAATGTGCAAAGAATTAATTTAAGTTTATCTCAGTTTGTTTAAAGTAGCCTATTAATACAGGCTTAGAACCTGATGCTGAAAATGACCTGAGGGAAAGTTTCAGGACACCAAGGGCTTACTTGTCTCTTCCCTCCAGTATACACTATGTTATCTACTGAAATATCTAACATCGTGAGGGACATGGACACCAGAAACAAAAAGCCACAGCGCTCCCTTTGTTTAAAGAGATTGGGTAGCTGTAAAGAACAGAAACACATTTTGATAAATTTCCATCTCACTTAAGCAGAAAAGCTTGTGAACAAGCTTTTATTTTACTAATAATTAGTCTTTAAATGCTGTTTGTGCTTTACAACTCAATTTTCCATCCAAATGCAGTTTGGCACAAGCCACAAGAAAAAAAAACAACACACAGCTATTAATCAGGATCTGAGCAAGTGTGAGCTGAGCACTACAACTGCCTCAGTGAGAACGCGTACAGAGAGATACAGTATGCACCCACCCAGTTTTCCAGGAACGGAGCCAAATGAATGTGAAAACTATACTTAATTACAAGTCATCATATTTGAATTACTACCAGCGATCACTTCCCTTTGGAAAAGCATCTTAAATAATTTAGCCCTTATTTTAAGCTAGAGATTCAGCCTGAAGGCAAGAATATAAAATCTATGGCCAACTCTTGGTGTTCCCCACACCAAATATTCTATTTTAAGATATGATGTGAAATTGGGATTGGGACTCAACAGCTGGATCCAGCTTTTGCAATTACTGGCAAAATCCCTGCAATTTCATGGATTACGCTAAGCAGCAAACGACCCTGTTGCAGACCCTGAGCTGAATGAATGGGGCTGTTACTGCAAGTACAAGTTGAGCGGTTTAGGAACAAACATTTGTAACCTGACCTTGAACACACAGTTGTTCCCGTATCCCAACATGCACTTTTCATGTACTTCCATGCTTATGAAGAAGAAATTTCTAAGAACACTGAATTATGATTCTTTTATACTGATTGTGGTTGAGGACCAGAGTGTCCTTGCCCTAAACCTTACAGGTGCAAACCAAAAAACAAACAAATGAAAACTCAAAACCACATTTACTGCATCATAAAACCTTAACCTCAGTACATTCCAGCACACTGTAGCAATATTTTACTGATGGCATTTTTGTTGAGATAGAACTGTGCAGTTATCAGGTGGTAGGATGAAGTCAGACCATTGCTATTTTCCCAATTTTTCTAAGACTAGAATATTTCGCAATAACAGCATCAGATGTACCTTTTGGTACACTTTTCTTGGGGGAAATAAAAAAAGAAGGCAGCAGAAGTGGCTTTGATTTGAAAAGCTCTTCCTCAGTTAAGATGTACTGAAGAGCACTTTTTACGTATTGCTTTGACAGTAGATTTGTGATATTGTTTTGACAGTAGATTTTTGATATACAGAAAGCTCTCTATGAAGCTCTTAACCTTGATGCATTTTTGTTGTGTGTTTTTTTTTTTTTTAAGGCTCTTAAATCTCAGAAGCAAAAATTGACAGCAAAGAACTAGAGGGAATGAAAAAAAAACCAAAAAAACCCACCCAAGCCAATAGGAAATGAATTTACAGAGCAAACGATACTTTGGTCTGGGAGATTAGACAAGTGGATTTAAATCCACTTAATTAAATTTAAATTCACTTTTATGTGTGTTCACTACAGTTCCGTTCCTTAAATATATCCCTTTGTAGGTTCATTCAATTTCCCAGAACAGCCTTATTGCCAGACATGTAAATTCAACTGGGTTTGAATGATCACAAGGCATTCTTCCCATCCAAGGGCTTAAGGGACATCCAAAGCACTCTAAGCAAGAAAACACATATCCTAGCAGCTTCTTTCCAGCCTTCTTCAAAGAAAGGACTAATATGTTTACATTCAAGTGGGTTTGATTTTGACCTTAGAATGAATGACTTTTTCAAACAACTGAATACACTGGATGTGCATCAGTAAAAACCTGAAACTCAAGAGATTTCTAAATACCATTCAGCTTCCCTTCCAGAAGGAGCCATATCCCAGAGGTGTCACTAGATATCTTAAGAACAGCAACGCAGGCGTAAGGATTTCCTCGGTCTGCTAGTCTGTGCATTAAATGTAACTAAGAACTCCTGCTCTAACTGCAAATACATCTTGGTTTGAATCCACAAAGGAGAAAAGCAATAGCCCAAAGACCCCTAGGGCTCCTTGGTCTGGATTACTCCAGCACTAATTGATATAACATCTTTCTGCACACATGAAGTTCATTACTCTGTTTTGATTGTTTCTATTCCAGATAACTTCAGAGCATTGAAGCAAGTTCACGAAATCCTACAAAATACAGAGACTTCTGGTCTACAGACGTGGCTGTATAATCAGTATGAGAAAAAAGTCTCT
>PPHD01020731.1:0-13534 GCA_002909625.1 Bambusicola thoracicus | reverse complement strand
AGAGAAATTATCAATAACCATAAAATTTCACGGCCCCCTTTTTAGATCCGCAGCCTTAACATTTTGTAGGGAAATAAAGCTTTGGTTAACCTTGGCACTGGCAGACCTCATTAAAATAACAGCCTGTCACTTTCGAGTTTAAAATAACAGGGTTGTCAGTTTTATATTCAGCGGAACAATCTACGGTTATGCTCTGCGGAAAACAGCGTGCACAGAGCGGGGTTTGACAGCAGTGGGAAGCTGAGCAACACCGCCATCTGCGGGTCCTCGCCGTCTTCTGCAGGCCCTCGCCATCTCAAGCTCCTCGCCATCATCTCTAGGCCCTCGCAATCTCTTCCAGCTCCTCGCCATCATCTCTAGGCCCTCGCCGTCTGCTCCAGGTCCTTGACATCATCTCTAGGCCCTCACCATCTCCTCCAGATCTTTGCCATCCCCAGGTCCGCGTTGCCTACACAGGACCTGCTGCTCTTGGCTTCTGAAAAGTACCTCATAATGAAGTACAGGGTTCCTCAACTACTCAGCACTTAAATTTTGTTTTGTGAGGTAACGGGAAGGTGTATGAATGTATGACAAAAAATAGTTGATATATAGAGCAAATGCAGCTCTGCTTCATTTGTCCCAAGTTAAAGCAGGTCAACTTCACTGTGATATGCAGTGTGCACAGAAGTTTTGAGCACCTAATGAGGCATTCCAAACAAAAATATGCACCTAATCTCCCCATACCTATTCGGTGCAGAAATGCAAGTGCCTGGAAAAAACACTGAGAGATCCTTGATAACAAGATTCAAGCATCTGCGTTCCATAGTGGGAGCACAGTTCAGCTGCTTATGTATAAGTGCCTTGTGTCTCTGAGACACCTATAGGAAGCTGGCAGATGCAGCAAAGGACATACAAGAGACACAGATCTTCCTTGACGGACAGCCCCTAAAACTTAGGAGTCTGAGTTAACTGCTTTTGATTAAGCCCAGTTTACAAGGAAAATGGTATCAATTGAAATATCCAGCTATCCCGCACTTATCTGCTTGTGACATATAATTCTTGCACCAGTTGTGACATTCACATGCAGCAGAGGCATAAACATAACAAGCGGTTACAGACAGTATGTAATGTGTGTTATAAGCCTGCTTACCAAGTCTTTTTAAATTGTTGGCCATTAGTCTTAGAACGCTTTCAGATTAAGCCCCTAATGGACGTAAATACTGATTGATGTATGAAAGTCCTGAGCAGTTTTCTGCTGGTATGGCATAACAGAAATCAGTACATAATGATTTGCTTGTTCTTGCTACCTTGCCATGTCTATGACAAAGGGTATGCTCTTCACGATCCCACACACAGCTCAGGCTGTCAAGTTCTATATCCATAAATCTGCTATCAAACTGCCTGTCATTATACAAACTCTGCACCCTTGTTCATGAAGGCTGCAAGGGTGCTGGGTGTCTGGCTGGGGATGTTAGACGCATTTAGGGGCAAACAAGCAGCAGGCAGTGGAAAACATGGTTGTTCATCTGGGAATAATACAACTGAAGAAGTGACGTTAGTTAAATGTTGCTTGTGAAATCAAGTCCCTGAAATGAGAACACCTTCTCACAAATATCCACTCGAAACGTCTTCTGAGTGGTTGTACTGCCACATACAACCCACACTGCTTCATCCAGAGTGGCCCATCAGAGAAGCAGTGTCCTGTGAGTAGCAAGAAAGCGCTTATTTCCAAGGCATAAAGGATTAACACTCATTGATATTTTGTGTTCGGGTGTTTCTGAGCATCCCCAACTAGAAGGTACCAGCAGAAAGGCAAGCTGCATCTCCTGCTGCTATTTCAGAATAAAATCTGCCAAAATTTTTAGAGCAAACCAAAAAAGTGTGATGCAAAAATGTTATTAAGAAGAAGAAAAGAAAGTTAATAACCTTTTTTTCTTAACGCAAGCAAGACTTGTATTTTATTTATTACATTGAACCAGGGTTGGTTTTGGACACATCTTTGAATACCATTTTAGCATCTCATGATGCTCTGACTGTGAGAGCAGAGATTATGTTGGTGGAGGTGATAAAACTGGAAGAACTCTCAGACAGACTTGCCATGGAGAAAGGAGGAGGAAATAAGGGAAATTACTTTAAAAAATAAAAATATTGGAGTATCACCTTAAAAATTTGCTTTTCGGCTGATGTTCCTTCTGGGTACACACTGTCCCCCTGCTGAGGAAGCATGCTCCCATTGGAAATTAAACTGAAGAAAATTCCATAGGAAATTAGCCACCATCTTCACAAGAACCTTTTCTGGATCTTTCCTGCTTTATAAAACATCATCAGCTCACTTTTAGTTCAGCATGGTATTTCCTATGCTTTTCTGAATTATCTTGGAGGGTTTTTCAAGTTGTCCAGATATCCTGAGCTAAAAACACGAAATTCTAAGGTCTGATTCCTGCCAAAATGATGGGCTTGCTTTTTAGCTCACTCCCTTTCTCTGGAGTCCAAGGTGAGTAAAGAAGACATAAATGTTGGTCAGCTCTATTTACCTGCTTAAAATTGAGCCCGTGCTGGCAGGATTAGAAGTGAGCTCATAAGTGGTGGTGTAAATTCTGCCGAGGAATTGCACAGCCTGTAACTGCCTTGGGCACAGAAGTCAGTGGCAAAAATAAGAGATTAACTGTTGCTCAACATGGGTCATGTAACTGTAATATTTCCAAGACTCTGCATATGATTTTCTCTTTGGAAATGATGCAAACGTTTAATTTTTCTCACCTACGTAATAGCACTTCCCTTCTGTTAGTAATAATGGATAAAAGCCAGGCTATTTTAATAGCCACTTATTTTTAATATCCATTTATATAATCCTCAAATAAAATAAAAATGTAACTCTTTGCACAGCTTTTGGTATATACCTTTTCTTATGAGAGAGGATACTCAAAATAAATTTAGTATCTTCCAAGTAGCTGAGGAATAGTTCAAAATTAATGTCAGGGCAATGTCAGGGATATAGCTGGGGAAAGTCAGGCTAACTGAAACCAGGGATCCGGCTCTCTGTATCTGAATAAATATCTGACAGAAAAAGTGGGAAGGAAGTATGTAAAGTATCAAAATTGCAGACGTCTTGTGTTTAAATGTTTCCACAGAAGTCTAACTGTGCTTGAAAGTTAATCTTTAATTCAGAGCATGGGAAATACCAAGGAATCATTTACATGGCCGCAGATCACTAGGGGGATGCAGTAGTTTGAATTCATAAATCACAGGCGAGCAAGGTTAACTGAACCTTTAGTCTCTTTTATCTCATTTTCAAGGGACTGTACATCTGTTACCTATTTTTTAAATGCTGGTGGTGATCAAAATGATGTACGGTGGGAAACGTTAACTGTGGGGACTAATAAGAGACTTTCTGTGACAATGCTTGAGTTCCTGAAAATGGAGGCACTAGAACCCACAGGCAATAGTTTTGCATATCATGGCATGCGTTGCATCGCCCAAATCTATTCTGAATATAAAGTTGTATTATAAATATTTCAAGCTTAAAGAGAGTAGATTTCAGTTAAATATAAGGAAAAAATATTTTACAGTGAGGGTGGTGAGGCACTGAAACAGTTTGCCCAGAGATGTGGTTGATGCCCCCTCCCTGGAGACTTTGAAGGTGAGTCTGGACCAGGCCCTGGGCAACCCGATCTAGCTGTGGTGTCCCGGTTCATTGCAGGGGAGTTGGACTAGATAGCCTCCAGAGGTCCCTTCCGACTGTAAGGATTCTATGATTTTATGATCCTATGATTGAAACTCATTGACTATCTGCACATCATAGAGTCATCAAGAGAGGGCTGAAAATGGTAACTTCCCTCTAAACTGTAATCATTTTTGCTTTTTTTTTTTTTTTCTATTTGAGTCAAGTAAATGTCTTCCTCTCTGTAGGCTCTAAAATGAGAGTGACACCTCGTGGGGAAGCCTGGAAGACTTAATTAGCTGTGTTTTACCAATGATCATTTGTAAAGATCATCTTTACCAGACATACTTCTGTAACACAACAACATTTTTTATTGTTAGGAAATTTAATAATGCTTTATCTATATGCAGTACACATACAGAATATGGAAACATTATTTAATATCTTTGAAAGTTACTGGGGAGTGAGATTCCTTATTTTAATTTTCAAAATGTACTTCTGAGGAGCCTCTGCAGTGTGTCAGCTGTGAGAGCCTCTCTCAAACTTTTATTGAATTCTGTGAAAATATGAAGTTTTTTTCTCTGTAATTTGGTCCTTGCACGGGCTGGGGCAGAAAGAGAAAAATCACATCTCAGTGGGTGTTGACTCACTTGTGGTTCTGAGTAGAAGTCTGAAGTCCAAGAGCACCAACTCTAGTCTGATTATGGTAGAAAGCTGAATATAACTCCTAGCATCTGCATTGTGAGTAGCTACAAATAACTTCTAGGCAGCAAGGAAGTTACTGCTCTGAAAACAAATTACTCACCACCATCAGATTACTTGTGTAAATGGCTACCCAGGAGACACAATAAATGATAGAAGTCTACCCACTAGGCTCTTGTATTGCCCAAGGTTATGTGAATGGACCCTACTTCCTACAGACCCTTTTCACTTCATTTTCAGCAGTTTCTTTAGGATTTCTGCAACTGATTTCCTTTTCTAATAGGAGTTTACACAGCTCTCTGTGAATTCCAGGAAGAAAATAGAGTGGCTTTTGTTGGTTATCTGCACCACTGATGGCCGTGGGGTTTTTATCCATAGCATGTACAGAAGGGGAGCCAGAGGGGATGCTCTCTGCCCACTGCCCAAAGACACCCTACAAGGCAGGCATCCTGAGATTGCCCCCTTGCTCACAGTCTGTAAGATGGGATTTAATTTTTGGCTTGATGAGGCTCCTCTACTGAGAATATAAAGATTTGCAAACCCCACTAGTGTTTGTGTTACAAAACTAAAGCAACTAGAGCTTGGCAAAGGGTATGGAAGAGATTTGTAGGATATGAAGGAGATTTATGGGATGGCAAGAAATGATGTCAACAACTCACAGCCAAATACTGTCCTACTTATTTCTTACGAATGAAAATGCACACAGAGCTTCTGAAATAACATCCTTGGATGTTTCTATCTCCTGGCATATAAAGTGACATTCTACAGAGTTTAAGCACTGCAAAGCAGTGTGGGTCATTTGCTCGGAGAGCTATCATGTCTTCAGAACAAAAGATAAAAGAGATAAATAGCCGAGTACAATATTATACCTCAACAACCTAAAAGCCAATCTCAGAACTGAATGGAACAATGGAAAGCTTTTATTTCTCATATTTTAAAGAATAAAGCTCAGTGATTTCCTTTGAAAGCTATTCAACAAGCTCTCCTAAATCCTATTATAGCTTAACGTGAAATGCATGTTTCCATAAGAACAACAGTAGCACCAGTCATCCTTTGTAGTCTGTCTTTTGTTGTGTTCTCTATCTATTCTTGTAGATTTTTCCACTCTAGTAAACCAATCACAAAACAAGAACTGTTAATATTTCAGCCAGAGCATGTGCTAAGTTGGTACTGGAAATTCAGTTTGTTCCTGCTAGCTGCCTGAATCTTGCCAAATTAAATTACTGTTCAAGAGGGTGTTTGTAACATAAAGGAACTGTTCTGATACTGTCCCAACATTTCCTGAATGTAAAATCTGTATCCAGCTACAGATATTAATCTGTATCTAATAGCAAAGACGGATTTAGTCTCTGCTTGCATGTATACACGAACCTCTTACTGTTACCAAGATCCAAATGTACTGCAATGTATTCAGCCTGCATGTCTTAAATCAGTTGAACACCAGCTCACTTTTTTAGAACCTGCAAATCATGCATCATTTTTTAGAGCCTGCACGCACAGACCTAAATATAATATTTATTTAAGACATGACCAAGCCGGCGGGTGAGATATTTCATCTGATGAACACTGTTTAACTCAACTGACATTCAGCAGACTGTGAGGCATATTAATTCTTAGGAGGATGTATGTTTTAGAAAACCTCAGACAAATTGAGAATGGAAAGAGCAAGATGTAAGATGCTTTTTCTTAATGTCTTGCCTGGAAAAAAGGTGACTTCAATTATTTGCACTCTCTGAACCCAAAGGCACTGTGCCTTGCTCATAAATACAGGAATTTCAATTTTAGCACCTTCAGTCCTTTTAACTTCCACCATCATCTATTACGGAATTGAACAACCTCTTATTTAAAATGAAAGCTAATGCAGCTGATGTTTTTTAACTGGTTTTCCCTTTCGTTGTCTCTTAATCAGGTAACAGACATTAAAGAAAAACTAAAGCTCTCTAAAAAGTTCTGGTCAACATTCCCCTACACAATCTGCAAGGACGAGCGAGTGACAGCCGGCTCGTCAAACGAGGAGGACTGCTGGAACGGTCACACCAAGGCAAGGTGAGGTGGAGCCTTTCCCACCAGACTCGGTCCAAATCCCCACCAGGCACGAAGCAAAATCAGAAAACAGAGTATTTTACAAAACAGTTTGTAAGAGTGAAACAAAAATGGGGAGAACAAGTAATTGTCCACATGCAGCTTGCAGCTGAGATTATCTATTGTCAAGGTGCCATTAAAGCTGGAGTATGAGTCACTGTAAATGTGTGCAGCGTGCCAGCATGTGAACACAGAAAATGTTCACTGGTTCAGCTCCAGAAGGATAATTTATACCAAGATTTCTGAGAGCTCTTTAGCTCCATTTAGCATCCCTGTGTTGGGACTGACAGCTTGTGAAGCAATTGCACTCTTGGGATACCATACTGGGATGAAGCAGAAAATTGGAATTTTGGCTCTATTTGCTATTGGCTGGCAGAGCTTAGGGTTATTTGCTGGGAAAAAATAGAAAAAAAAAAAAAAAAAAAAAAAAAAAAAAAAAGAAGAAGAAGATGAAGAAAGAAGAAGAAAAATAGGCAGTACAGAATGAATGTAATGGTCTTACTCTTCATTATCTTGTGCAGAAAGCTTGACCTTGTCTTACTTTGTCAGAGACACTGTGGTCATCTGCCCTTGTTAGCAATGACTTTTCAGTGAGTTTTAATTCTGAGGTTGGTTCAGCTCTGACTGTGGCTGGGATGGTGAGAGGGTCCCAGTGTGGATTTGTCAGTTGAGAGAGGAGATTATCTGATTAACCGTGCTGAGAAAGGGAGAGAGGAGAGAGGGACCAGCTCGAGGACCATAACAGGAGCAGGCAGGTTTCAGGCCTGCAGCAGTGCCCATGATTCTGGGGAGAAAGGAGGTGTTGAGAAGTTTGAGTTTCCATGGTACCACGTGTCACATCAGGACGCATACATTAAGAAGTATGTGGTGCTCTTTCTACAAAAGAGCAGTCAAACAAACCTATTGCTATCGCTCCTGCTTCCTGTGGCCAATGCTAGTGTTTGTACCATGTCTGGCCTATTCCTTTCAGCTCTCTTCTGTACCAAAGGGGCTAGCAAACACTCCAAGGTTTGGGGGAGTTCTGTAGATGAGTTCTAAGATTTCCATTCTCCTTTTGCAGTATATATCTCATGAGAAGCCTGTTTAGTTTCATGGCAACTCCTCAGATTAATGTTCTGAAGCTGTTCAGTACCTCCCTCCTATGCTGAAAATCTTGATTAATTTAACACAAACATATCACTGGATGTGGAATCACAGCTTCAGAACATCACCTGACAATGCAGTCTCAGCAGACCCAACCACAGCTCTTCAGTTTTCTATTTTGTACACATTCACAAAGGAAATGTGTAATTATTGTCTTAGTAATGGAATTCAATAAATGCTTGAGGTGGAGGGAATAGTAATAAATCAGACAGATACCATAGGATTCCATGGCCTGTATATGAAATAATATTGAAAATGTAATTAGCTGGATATGCAAAATCACCTTGGTAAACAAGGACAGCTACTGCAGCTTAAAGAAAAACGATAAATGTTTCCATACTCATACTGACTAGCATCTGATAGCAAATGCTAATTTCCAAGAGCGAGGGTGGCAAAATCTGGCCACTGTGCATATATCCATTTCTCTTCAGTGCGTCACATGTCAAAAGCACCCCTGTGCTGTACAAAGAGTTGCATTTGGAATTCTGGAGAACGACACAGCAGCTCTTGATGGAAAAAGAAAAGCAATTTAGTCACCTCCTATTTCCCCTAGACATTAGTACTCCAAATGAGACGACAACATGGTGTTGGTCACTGCTGGGAAAGGCGATTGTAGCTTGTTGTTGATGAGCTCTTGTGGCTGTGCAAAGAATTAGAAACTTTGAACTGCCAGATGCACACTGTGCCTCACATTTTATTTTACACATCACCTTTTGATGGTGCCTTTGCAGGAAAACAAGAGATCACAGAAAATGAAAGCTAGGCCTTCTCCGGAGAGAGGCATTACGCCAAGGTCACTTGTGGTTATTGCGGTCCTCAGGTATCATTCTGCTGCCATGATTAATTTACAGTGACACCAGCGGGGTCTAAATGAAGTTTGCCAACTCACAGATAATCATAGGGTAACAGAGTGATCCATTATAGCGTTCTGGAAGGCTGCACTTGGCACGTTGCTGATCCTCTGTGAAGAGGGGTTTTAATGAGGTCACATCAGGTAGAAACCAGGTTCTGTGGAAATGGGAGCACATTCATTTGGTAGACTAAAATCTTATTTTGGAAAACTATTTTTTTTTTTAATGACTTCCTCTGATAAAGTGCCTGTGAGAGAGATGCCAGGCAGAGCTTCCCATCATATCTGTATTCATAAATAAAAATTGAGCATAATTTTATGTTTAAATAATGAATGTCTTCTGCCAGCTGTACAGAGGCTGATTTTTTTTAAGACACTTAGAATCTAAAATCATCATTACGACCAGACTTTGAAAATGTAGTGCTTCCCTATCTGCAAACAAATCCTTAGGAACAGCTGATAATTTCTTCACAAATAGATGTTTCCTAAAAATTAAGGAATATTCCCAGGAATTAAGAAATTTGGGGTGTAGGGGGGTTTATGCCAAATCCCAGGAATTATCCCTTGAATAAAGAAAATGACTGTTACTGCAGTGAGAATGGTAACCAAATCTGCAACTGCTAAGATGCATGGGAGAAGAGCATCGAATGGCTCTGACTACCTCAGCCAACTGGTTTCAACCAACCCACATGAGAGATGGTGCTCATGTCAATGATAAGTAGGCAAGACAATGTGATTATGAACAAAAAAGACAGAGAAAGCTGGAAAAAAAAAAAAAAAAAAAGGAACAGTACCTTTTTCAATGCTGAATTCAAAATTACAGGGTATTTCACCAAAATGAACACAGTACTGCATCTCAGCTGGCCTGAAATTTTCTCTTCTTGCTGCATGTGGGCAAGCACCTACTTCCCTTGCAAAGAGCCTAGTGGACTCAGGAGGGATGAAGCACTTACCTGTGCAGTGCCTGTACTGGGAATGCCACTCCTTGCTCACTGCCAAAACTTGCAGTGGGAGTGAGCTAAATGTGCTTTACCCAGATAGACATAGATAACCAGTAAGCACCACTGCTGTAACTGTGAATAAACCACTTCTCGTAAGTGCAAAAACTGCCTATTAGCTGACAGCCCAAATTTATTTTTGTGAACTCTTCCTTCAAACAAGAAACCAGCAGATGAATCATTATCTCCCTCTCCTTTTGACTCCTCAAGCTTTGCTCCAACCTGGAGCAAAAATTATTGAAAGAACACTGAAAACACCCTTTGAGTGCCTCCTGAGCAAGCAGAATTGGATGAGGGGATCCAGTTAGCCACACAACCAATTTTCCACCACACTTATCTTTCCGGACCAGATGTGACTGCCTACCCCTATCCTAGCCAGGATAAGCCTGCGCTGCATTTTGTGCTGTACTGCCAACGGTTTGGGGCACCTGGAAAAAAATGCCAGTACTGCCAGAGAGGGATGCTGTAGTTAAACTGTAAGGAGTTGCTGTCGTGGTAAAAGCAGTGCCCTGCAAGGCACATGTCTTTCAAAAAACAAGGCATTCCTCCTTTCTTGTTATTATTGTTTTGGTTTGGGTGTTTTTGATAGCTAGGACTTTTATATAAATTACCTGAAAGATTCATCAGTCATTTTTAGACTTTTAAAGGAAGTACATACCCTAGAATGTTAAATGGATGTTAAAAAGAGAGGGACACGGAGAAAGAGAAAGTAGTTTTAAATAGGCTTTGTGATGCTCAGGTATGGTATGCCAAAAGGCATTTTCGTTGTGTCTGCTGAGACAAGCAAGAACTGCAGAAAGGCTAAGAGGAATAGAAAGCATTAATATTTTAGAAAACAATGTAGATTACACTAAACTCCTGACATAGCTGAGCGAGGAGCAAACAGCAGAAAACAAACAGCGTTATTCAAATTCTCTGCAGGCCGAGGGCTAAGAAAGCTGATTCTTTTTATTTTCTAGGTGAATGCAAAGAACAGATTTGGCTTCAGGTTGGCTTTCTTTTTTTACATTTATATTGGGCATATAGTTCTTGTAACGGCCGGGCATACAAAGAGATCATTAACAAGAGCGGAAGCAGCAGTGAAGCTTAAAATTCACAGGGGTGTCTCCACTTACAGAACTGCAGCAAAAGCAGCTGTGCGCAACAACTTTGCCCAGCCAGCAACAAATCTTCTGTCAAGATGCAGTCCCAAGACAAGGCTTCCAATTCTGTGTGACTTAACCCTACCCTGCACACATCAAAATGCTTTTGTCAGAACATGTGCTGTGCTGCTTCTCGGAGACTGTCACTCAAAAAACACCTTTGGGCTGCATGTTTCCATATCCATACCAGTCCTTTAGAGAAGGAAAAACAATTCAAAGATATGCACATTCAATATAGGCTTTTCTACATTTTTTCCCCCCGAGGAAACAGGTCAACTAGTTCAGTAATGACAGCAGAACTCAGTTTCACATTCAGACATGTAAATTCACACATTTAAATGTACATGCCTGTGGGTGAGCTTGCAGACAGTAAGAGGTCAGCTGTGTTGCCCAAGCTAGAGCAGTGTGTAAGACAGGTATGGCACAGGAGGCTGCCTCCCAGAGACAGGGCAATACCTGCTAGAGCATTTCAGAAAGTCACCATTGTTAAGTTGTCTGAACAAAGCCCCAGTATCCAGTCAGTGTGGTCAGTGAGGCAGGTTCCTAAACACAGCTACTGCCAGGTGAGATGCTGTCACGAAGGCACCTTCATGAAGCTGGCAAATAAGGTGTGGATTCAAACATTAGTGGAGTGACAGCAGGATACCAAGCAGCGTACCCCTTTTAGATACAGTAGAACTCAACACTCAGTTGACTTGTCTAAAGAAATATCATTTTATGTGCCCATCCAAGACCTCTCCATCAAGCCTGTATATATGATGTAGGACCTATGGGAAACTCTTGTCTTTCAGAGCTGGTAATTGGAGAGGTGGAGAAATAACCAAGAGCGTCTCGAATTGCACCAGATGTCTATGTTTGCACAACTAAATCCCAGCAGATGAAGTCTAATGAACTAGTTATCTGGCCAAAGACATATGGGACCCCAGCACCTGTCCCCACACCACTGATAAATATGCCTCTGTCTGGTATCAACTAAATCTCATGTTGACCAGATCAGATGAGGCTGGGACTCCACTCATAAAAACACAGCTGCATTTAGACATACAAGTTTTGATATCTACATAAACCTAAGGACTAGTCTTCAATCTAAATCTCTAATTTTTTTCCTCTTACACCCTGAATGCCAAAAGGCTTATTTGCCTGCAAATTTAAGTATCCACCTAACTTCTAAGTGATGACACAGTAACAGATTTCTTGTGGCACACACCCAGGATGGCTAATTTACCCATCAAGGTGAGGTGCACCAGACTGTTCTCATGAGAGGTGAACCACTCTCTCTGTCACCTGGAGAATACATTGAGGGGATAGCTTTACTGGCCTTTCCCCACTCAAAATCTAGGTGCATCTCTGCCTAAATTTGTTGTCTGTATTATTCATGCTGGATCATATTGTTCCATATGCATAACATAAAAACTTCTCTTAGTCACACTAACATGGTTTTAAAATGCCTGAAATTTGGTGGATTTACCTCAGGCTTGATGAAGTGATCTGCATGACACTCTCTGTTAGAACTGTGTTAACACCCACCTACCCTAAAAACAGATAATAAAGCCTAGATTTAGATGCCTTATTTTATAACTCAACATAAACCTATGTGGAAACTAAGCTTGCCATCACTTCTTATATTTTCCCTGTTTAAAAGGAAGTTTTGTCTTATGGATCTATTGTAATGAAGCTGTTGATTTTGCTTCCCTAGCATCTCATATAAAACCATCGTATGCATTTTCAAATAAGTTGTAAAATATCTTTTTATGTATAATGTATTGGAGTTTTTCCAATGAAAGAAATTGCAGCTCCTCCATGCCAGAAATGTTTTGGGGATCTTCAGATCCTGAGGTGGGTACTGGTGGAGGGGTGACAGATTGAATCCCTTTCTGCAACCTAATGGCTGGTACATCTGAAGTTAGATTATCTTCTGAATGACATCAAAACCACACTGATCACAGTGCGGAATATGAACCTAAGTAAAAAGCACTCTCTAAAACTAGCTCATATTCTCTCCATATAAAAAGCTTACTTAAGAAGTCAGTACATTCTTCTTTTATTTTTTTATAGTAAGATGAGGAAATCAAACATAAATTAGTCAAAGAAAGCCTGTGAACTGCAGTTGAGAATTAACCACAACTTCTCATGGACTTTTTGCAATAGAGCGCAGATAGACTTCAATATTAAACAGAGAAAACAATCCACAAAAATGACCAATGATTTCAAATCACTTTAGCTAGCAGCTATGACCATTGCCATTGACAAGATACTGGGCATCTCTTCCAAGCCAGCAGGGCAATTCTTATGTTCTTACTTTTTTAATCAGCCGCACCTTGAAGTCACTGATTTACTTCTGGGCTGAGCAATTTATCTGCAGCAGCCATTTCATTTGTAGAGACGTGTGACGGATGGAGATGCTGTTTCTTTGCAGCCCAGAGCTTCCCTGAATGCCAAGGTCTCTGTCCTGCTGCTTTTGGGCAGCTCTGCAGAATTCTTTCCAATTTCTATCTTTGGTGATTCATAACACAGCAGTCTGCATTCCTCTATACTAGGGGAAGGGCTCTGTATTCTCACTGTACTTAAGTCTGTACCACAGGAGTCTGGATGGGATCCCTGCAGCATTGTTTTTTCTTTTTATGGTACTACTGAAACATCAGGAAATGCAATTCAAAGTTAGGCGTTTTTGGCAGTCATGTTTTGTTCTTTTGTGTTCACACTCCCCCAGGATTACTCTCATGTAAGCTTTCAAAGGCCACTGGTGACAAATGAGTCTCATCTTGCGATGCAAGTACCTATTATGGTGAGACCAAACCCTTCCCTGGCTCAGCAAAGCAGTCATCATTTTATGAATCACCAGAAGAAATACAAAAGTGATTTTCCCCTAACCACAACTTCAGTGGGGAAAGTCCTTTCTTTTTTCTTACTTTCAGATATTCTTTTAAGGAATATATTTATTTTCCAAAGCCAGAAGAATGAAACACAGACACTAGAG
>PPHD01020729.1:1401-13534 GCA_002909625.1 Bambusicola thoracicus | reverse complement strand
ACATTTCAAGTATGTATAAATTCTGATACTTCAAGAATATGTAGTTTACAGCAATTTTTAACTAACTTTAGATTTACTACAGTATTACCAGAGGAAATCCATTTCTATGAAAGATCTATATTCACAATACATTGTCGAAGTATTATATATTGCATTAATACTTCACTGTGCTTATGAACGTTAATATAGGTTATTTGTTTATTACTATGTCAAGGTTATTCATCATATGCAGTGTCAGAAAACACACGCTGACATCTCATATTGTCTGCTTCAAGGGCAAGAACCAATGTGACCTTTGACACCTTCTTTTAAAAAGGATGAAATCATTCCACAGGAATAATGTTATACTGCACAGCTCCCTTTAGGAATCAACCTGACATGTATAGTTTCCAATTTTCCATACTGTAGTGTAGCTTGTTAAGCTAATTTTGGCTAATTTTCTCCTCCAAGTTTAGATTTATAGAACTTCAAAATATTTTTCTTATTTGGATATTATTTACGCTTCCTACCTATTCACCACAAAATGAAATTTTTGAATAATTGGTTTTTCATTAATTTGACTAGAGACAATCTTAGTTCTGCTTGAGCTGCGAAGTCATGCCTAAAAGTGATTTCCTACATCTGCACTGCATCTGTAAACAGGAAATATTTTAAAAATATTTGGGGCTGTCACTGTTTTTCCTTCCAAAGTCTATTAAAATCTTCAGGAAATCCCCTTTCATTTTTATTAGTGTTTCTTGCTTTACAGTTCTTTCAGTACTCCTGTTGTCAGTGGATAAACATATGTGCAACTGAAATAGGAGGTACAGTTTCTACTGAAGAATATAGTGAATATGTATATTGAAATAAAAAAACACTGGAAAGTAATCTAAAAGAATGGCAGTGATAAAAATGAGAGATTATCTGTGAGCAGCAGAGCTCTGCCTTCAACTGTTTCAGTACCACCATAGTGGAAAGCAGATGCACAATCTGAAGTACAAAATTAGATGCGAAGCTACATGTGTTATGACAAGGTATATGCATTGTCTTGAGGCATATGTGCATTTGTACAGGTAACTATATGAACTTCATCAGTCTCAAAGTGAGTACATTTTTGGAGAGAGAGGGATGAGATTCACATGAATTGGTAATTATATTATCTGTGCATGATACTGATTTCACTATAAAATTCAACCAAGGAGAATGCAGTATACTTTGACCTAGCTGATAAAAGGTCAGAAAGCAATTTTGAATAATAAATGAGACCTGCTGACCTCATGACCCAAGTCTGGCAGGGTCAGCAGCAGTCCTCTCACCAGATGCTGATGGCAGATATACAGACGCAGACAGCTCAACTAATGAGCTTCCTGCATAAGGGTTTCATATCCAGTGACATTTAAGTGCTATGCAGTATATAAAATAAACTTTCACATAATCTGCACCATAAAAAATTAAAGTGATATTTACAGAGAGGTGTAATACGACGTTGTAATCCCCACTATAGCAATTATTTTACTGCTTTGCCTAGATTGCCTTTAGCCACAAAGTATAATACCTTACTAACATTTCCTACAAGGTCTATTCTCTTCACATTTATACAGTTCGCATTTAGTGGATGTACTTAGAAGAGGCAAAAGTTTGATGGGACCTTACTTAATATGAGTCAGCAAAAATTAGTTATAAGATACATTCAGTTTTATTCCATTTAAATTTTTTATTCAGGGGGTAGAAGAGAAGCCTAGAGCGCTTAAGGCCAACAATGATTTTCTCCTGATCACTTCATAAACCGTGCTACTCAGAAAGAGTTACAGAGTAGATGGCTCACGAAGAAGAACAAACACAATACTAGAATTAAATATCCATCATTAGTTTTCACTCTGCAAAAGGCCTAGGGTCACTACCCCACTTGGGTCTGAGCTCCACAAATTGCTATCTCTTTAGTCAGCTGTGCTCCAGCAGCTTGCATGAATTTGTAGTAATACTTCTACATCTTTGTGTTTGTCCTCCATTAATTAGAAACTTAATATCAAGCTTCTAAATACCATTCTTGGAGAGGTTTTGAGATCTGATTTGCAAGAAAAAATAACCGCTTGGTTATCCCGATATCTAAGTACTTGTCTGAATAACAAAATCTACAAAATCTATAGGAGCTTATGTCTTTTAAAAGTTACCGTAAGCATTTTTCCAAAGTATGCTCCTTAGATATAGAAGTCTAGAAGCTACACTAAAATTCTACAGAAAAGTAACTGTGGTCTATTCAGTTCTGTATTGCTGTGCATAAGTCATGTTTAACTTGTATAGTGGTGGTATTTAAGAACTTTGAACCTTTCAACAGATGGAGGAAAAACTGATGCCTCATTTAATAGAAAGAGAAATAGAGGCATTATATATCATGAAATAAGATTTTCCTCCAATCATTTTAAAGCTCCAACCTTTCAGTTTAGTTGAATGTCTACATGTTCTTGGCTTACCAGAAAGGGCAAAGAAGAGTGAGTAACTGATTTACTTTTGCCAAAACATTTGCAATTCCATATAATTCTGTGACTTTTAGAAATATTTATATTCTGTTTAAACCAACCAGTGTTAAAAGTTACATTTATACAGAAACCTGCTAATTTTTCTTGCCTCTCTTTAAGCTCTTCTCTATTTTAGTCATTCCTTTTCAGAGAGTCAACAGAAAGGAACGTGAGCTCCCTAAAAGGCCATACAATCAATGTATGTAATAACTTTGTAATATTTGCAGAGTTGTTTACATTCTTCTTATACCCCCACAGTCTATCAGCTCTTCTGAGTGCTGCTGTGCAACTTTTGACTGAAATGCAACACCTGACATTTATAGATGAAATTTACCTCCACAGTGGTGAGTGGCATACCACTAGGGAGGGAGAATCTGCATCCATCTGATCCAGGGGCTGCCAGGAGCCATTTAGATCTTTTTAATCAGTGCTGATTAAGGCAAGTCAGATGACTATCCTCAAATTTATCACTGCCTTTAAAGACCTTGTAGCAGCCAATAGCTAGGGTAACTAGCACAAGGGATTGTCTTGACCACATGTCCTCCCTCTGCACTTGTAAGGACTTTGCAAGGAGAATTAAACACTGTCTATACATAATCTATCCCAATTTTTCACTGAGCCAAGAGTGTGTCCAGAATGCAATTCTGGGACTTCGGTATTGTGTGCAGATACCAATTAAACTCATTGCTAGTGAATCCAGCTTCTAAATCTTACTGCATTCATTTAGGGAACCAGTAACAGTAACCAGCTCCTGCACTTCCAGCCTGTATGCAATTGAAATAAAATTTGATTATAAATAGATTAGATTATAAAAGTTGCTTAAAAAAATCTCCCTGAAGCTTTGCTTCATGTATTTAAGACAGCAGTACACTACATAAGGAAAAAAAAATAATCTTACTGCATCCAGGGCATCAGGAATAGTATTTAGGCTTGCGTGATTTATTTTCTGCGACAAAATAATATGTATATTCCAAGGAGTCTGCTTGATTTCCTTGAAAATATTACATTCACTCTGGTTTACAATTGACATGAGTTCTATTGTGGACAACCACTGTCAAACAAAATTTAACCACTTCCATGCTGTTTCCTCGTCCTCCTGATGAGTGCCTTGGTATTCCAACATCATACCTCTCTTAAGAAAAAAAGAACATCTCTGGGATCTTTGGGAAATATCATAAAAGGACAAACAAACAAACAAAAAAAAACCCTCTATCCAGACTGCTCTCTTTAATAGTCATGGGAGTACAAGTCATTTTGAAAGCCAATGAAGAGTTGTTCACAAAAGCTTCATACTCAGTGTGCCTCTAGAGGCTATATGCACTAGCAGAAGCTTCTGCCCAACAGAGTGAATCTTTCCTTGCATACATCAGATGGGTTTATGCTAATTGTTTACTGGTAAAACAACGGGAGGCAGAACAGTGTATTTTGGAATTCACAGCCCCGAGATGTATCTTTTAACCAATATCTGAAAATACTTTTTTTGAAGAGAGAGGAGGAGCTCCATAGATCTGGCAAATGGTATCACCTTTAAGCAGAAATTCGATTTTGCTTTGCACAGCAGCATGCTTTCTCCCCTGTATGCAATTTGAGCGCCAGGAGCCAAAAATACATACTACAGAGTGGATCTCACTATGGGAAAGAGAAGTCAAAAAGGTTACCGTATTCAACTGGTAGCATAATAACAGCAAATAGGCAAATATTTCTCATAGAAAATCATGCCAAGCAGGTCCTTCACAGTGAATTTGTTAAGCAAATCTCCTAGCTGTGCTCTAATGTACCCCCTGCCCTTGTGCAATTGTGATAACAGCTAACTCAAGGTAAGCTGCAATTTTCCTTCCCTTTCCCTCCTTTTCATGCAGCACAACAAAGCCATTCCACACAGAATTTTATTTTTGGTTCTGTACATCTATGTGGTGACATAGAGAATGAGAATTGTCTCTGTCTCTCTATTGTTTACTTCACAGGCCCAAAGGATGCATTTTTAGCATTACCTCTGAGCTCTAAATGAGGGAAGTGTAAATTAGTACTGTCCACTAAAAATCAACATGCTTTCCAGACTGCACAATATTAGAAAATTAATGTTTCATTTGCATACATTTGATCTAATCTTGATCCAAATTGTAGTCTTAATTGCTAATCTTGAGCACAATGACACTTGATAAGAACTACATTCGTATGTCCCAGAGCAGATTTTGCATTTTGTGGATTTATTTTCTATTAAAATGTATTATCACAAACCATTTCTTCCATGAGAGGATTATGAATTACTTTGATGCTGACCGCATACTACAGTTTTGTAATTTGCATAAACTGATTATTTTCTAAGTGGAACTTTTTTCTTATAGCAATTAAACATATTGCAATCTAGTTTTATTTCAAAGGAATGGTTTATCTTAGTTAGCAGCTACACATTTTATACGGTTGCAGTTACTCAAAAAGCAACATACTTTCTCAGTTTGGGGTTTGTTTTTTTTTAGATCTTAAGGCCAAAAGATAAAATGCTAAAAATGCATGAGGTACACAAATGCTTGTAAAGTTGGTATCTAAATATGAAAACTGTATTTTATGTAATTGTCCTCATATCTATTTTCTAACCTTTACCAACCTTGAAGTCCATTTTATATTGTATCAGAAGTGCAGCTCATTTGCAGACAGCTGCAACATGAGTTTCCTTACCCTGCCCTGCCATTGACCTACAACCTGATTTGAAAGAGCCACCTTCTTTCAAAGTGAGAAGTTATTCATTTGCCATAATAGCTCTATTTTGGGCCTTCTCAGCAAAAACAGGCAATTGCGCCCAAATAGCATGAGGTTTTGTGATATCAGCCCTGTTTTATATATGGTGACACAAACACAAGGATATTTCACTTATGACTAGCTCACAATCAGAAAGAAGAAAATTTACAATTAAAAATAGGCTTGAAACATAATTCATTTAAAAAAAGTGTTAGAAATTGATATTTCTCATTCCTATGAATTTGTTTTAATTTTATTCTTTACATTATGGAACTTATTCATTGAATAAAATCCAGTTTTCTAGCAGTCCATTGTACAAAAGTTAACTTTCAAATGTTACCATTCCTAGAGAATAAATGAAAACATGAGATAATCAGAGACTATTGGATAACAGAAACAAAATGTTTCTGATTAAAACAATTAGTCACAAGCATTACAAGTTGAAATTCAGTTCAGTGTTAAAGAGACAGTTTAGAAGCACACGGTACATTTATCACAGCTCCACAGACAAGTTATTGAGCTGTCTGTGAAAAACAGAGCCAAACAGGAAAGCTTTCAGCAGAAAGCAGTGGTTGAGGTCCTTGATTGATAGAGTTAGATGATGCAAAGCTGTCTGATGGCCTTTCTGCAAAATAAAGTGAAGGAACTCAAGGTCTTTCATGACGATCTCTGACCACAGATGAACAGCTACTTTATTACAGCACAGATTGAGGTTGCACCTTAGTCCATATTCTGCCACTTTTGGATGCACACGGGTAACTTTACCAACAATGCACTGTGTTTAACATGTCTGCCATCTTTAAATGGTTTTAAAAGGGACAGTAGATCGCAGTAGTTAAAAGCTTTGCCTCCTGTCTGTGACTGAGAATAATACAGTCATTTTTATCACAGGCTTCTTACTGCAGAGACAGGGCTGACTGTTCAGGAACAAGTGTCTCATTTAAAAGTAGTAGAAAAAACACCATTGTGCATAAAAGGCAGTAACTGCCTGCTGTGCTTTTCCAAAATATAATCTCCCTCCTCCCAATTTTTTCAAGTGTAGTTCTGTTTTCCACTGTCACAATGCTGCTGATAGATCTCATAGGGAAAAAAATTATACTACATTTGCTTTTAGCAAAAATGATACATTCATCTCTATGCTTGAGGTACATGGGAAAAATACCCCCAAAGCGAGAGTCAACTGCATTTGTTTGTGATGTAAAATATTTATAGCCATTCACCTGCAGCCAGTTCCAGATTTCCCAATCTCAAAAACCAACGGGCTCTGTCATTTGAGTCAAAGCGTGAAGCAAACATGAGTTACAACATTAATTTTAATGTGTTTACTTAAGCCTTATATTATTGTCTGATATACACATATATAGGAGAATAATATTTTCTTCACTGCTTAAATGCCTAAAACCTGTTTACAGGTATTTAGGACCTCTCTCTGCTCATCCTTTGCTTTGGATGCCTGAATACACTTTCAGATCCTATTTTTTCAAATGAAGATGACCAGTACTTTGTCCCTGCTATCCAACTCTGAAGAGTCATAAAGAAGTAAAAAGATGGGTACACTATGCCTGTTTCACATTGATGGCTCAGCAGAAAACCAAAGTGTCAGTGGCTGCAAAAAGCAAAATTCTAATATGGAAAGCTTGTATATGCAGACAATTCAGCTTTCTAACAATTTCTGCTCACAGGTGAGGAATAAGCCTCACTGATGAGCCATCTGTTCAAATACATTTCTTTACCACCTCTATCTGCCTTGGCTTTAAAGTCTGTGATAATCACTGCTCCCCTGACTGTCTTCCTCAGAATAGTTTCTTCTTTCCATTACCTTAGTTTAATATTTACTTTAGAGGTTGCTGCCAGAATTGTCGCCTGTTATGGAATTCAGAGACTCAGCTATCAGAAGAGTGACAGGAGGAAGCCTGTTTTGAAATCTTGACTTGGGAGGGGCTGGTTTCAAAATGTTTTAAAAATGATTTTACTATTTTTTTCTCACTAATTGCACACTCAAAATATGAGAAATTATTTATTTTGATGTTAAGTTAAGCCACAGTCACCTTAAATAAGTTTACATAACAACTAGGAAGCTGCTGTCTGATGAAATAAGGTGAAGAAGTTGACAGTAGAATGCCTGCCAGGATTTAGCATTCAAAATAAACAATATCTGTTACATCAGGAAAATATCGTGTAACTCTGTGAGCTGTTAAAAAAAAAAACAAAGTACATGCAGTAACTGTGGTTTTTAATTAGAAAATATGCAGACAAGTACATTAATTACTGATAGCATTATTACATTTTTAATGTAATAATGAGCATTTTAGTTTGAATTCACAAGCTCTTTTTACATGGTTGTTATGGATGTAAAAACTTGTGTGCTCAGCTTTCAACTCAGTTACTTTAAAAGAAAAAATAACCAATTATACAGTAGCATATGTCAACAGTAGATTTAAACTATGCTATTTTAAACACTTCACTTCATTTGATTCGTTTGGATTTATTCTGACCAGTGCACACAGGTTACAAGTCCTGCAGGGATGTATGCAAAAGGAGATCCTTAGTCTTATCTAGGATTTTGCTCCTGTAACATACAAAAGACTTTCCTCACCAGAGTGCAACCTGATAAAGAGGCCATCAATTGCTTGGGCTAGATACTGGAAGAATGAAAATAACACTGGTTGCTATTAGCAAGACAGGCATTAGAAAAAAAATATCCTTCTTACTACTTCAAACTGATAATGTGTATATACCTACAAAATTCAAACGAAACATCTAATGTGCTTTCAATTATTTCAAAGCAGCATTTCTCTTTGTTTATTACTGTTTTTATATCCTAAAATTGATCTATGAGATTGCATGGTTGCATTTCTGTTGCATAAGGTCAGCCTTGGAACGAAAACCCTTTAAATATAAAACACCATGTCTGCTTCAAATAAGTAAAGGAGTTTTTAACATGTGCATTGGCTTTTTCATTTCATTAAGATTTTTGGATGAATCCAGTTGTTAAATGGTTGTTCTAGTAACTGGCCTGTCATCTGGAAATGTTCTCAGATTGTTTTTCTGACACAATGTCCCTGAAAAAAAGTTGGTCAGTGTGACATAAAGAGCACAGGTTTGCCTATCACACTGATTACTTGATGTAATAGTAAGCAAGCTTAAGTGAACTGTGTGTCTTCAATCTTTCCAATCACTTAGGGATGGGCACCAGAGGATACCATCCATCATCCATGGCCTGAAACATATGGTGCATCAGCAATCTTAGGCTGACCTAAATGATAGTAAAAGCTGCTACACTGTTCACAATAAGAAATTGTTGTTCACTGAATTACAGGTTTGTGATTAGATTGCTAACATGGCCAACTTGATGTATAAGTGAAGTGTCCAGGAAAGATATTCCCTAGGATCCTTTGAAGATTAATTTATACCCTTGAAATGCGCACCAATCACAAAATGAAAAAATATGTCAAGATATTTTTCTTGTGAACAAAAAAAGCACTGCAGTGGTTACGGCTATTAATTTATTTTTGGCAGTTTTAGCCAACAGAATGCAATAAACAAGGTCTTAAAGGTTTTTGTTTTGCTGCAAGACATTTACTGTTTGATTCCTAAAAACACAGAGCACTACAAATTCATCTTTTCTCTAAGAGACAGCCTCTTCCTTAAAAAGACTGATGTATAATTGCAAATATCACACAGCTGGGCAAAATATGGAAAATTCTTCGTTTTGTATTATTATTTTATCCTCTACTGTATCTATAAAGCATCCATTTTTAGGCTGGTTCACAAAACAGAAAAAATACTGTAATGTATCTGAGTGCTGATCCCAAAATTATTAATCTTGCTTCTCCATAAAGTAGATTATGCTCATAATGTTATCATTAATCAATTTTGGAAAAATGCATCTTCATCACAGTTAAGGTTGAAAACTGCAATACCAACTTTTGGAGTTATAGGGATGAGAGGTGAGAGGAGGGAGGTTATTATCCCACAGCAGCTACCTCTGTTGTATCCACTCCAGGTGACTGCAGTGAATTTCACCACAAATGGTGATTACATGTTTTAAGAGGCGCAGTCAAAGAGTGAAAAAGATTTCAAGAGTGTTGCCTTATCATAACTGTGAACTGTATTAGAGCATAATTGAAAAAAAAACAACACAGATCTGTGCTGACCAATCAAGATCTTGTATGAAAAACAGCTTACTCCAGCTAACCTTAGAGAGAAATTGCACCCTTATAAATTACGAACTTCAGAGAAATGATTTTACAAATATGGCTATTATATGCAATTATCACAAGAAGAGATTGAAAAAAGTGATTCTCTTTGCTCTACCTTTCTATCAGTGTAACACTTCACTGTCCTGATACCCATGAGGTAGACCTTGCTGCTTCTGTCAGATCAGACCTCCTACTGATGCTTTAGCTCTTTTTTTTCTTGTGACAAAAGTCCTTAACCCCATATAAGTCCAGTTTAAAAACATTCCTTACCATGCAGCTAAATCATTAAATTTCATTACAAAAAGGAAAGCACCGCTTTGCAATCATGGTCGCCTCGCTACTCTTCTAAGTAGTCTATTGCCAGTAGTACAATTTATATAATATAACATATATCATGCCTTGATGTCGGTAACAATGGTCACTGGTGAAATTGACTCCTTTTGAACCTTCTAAGAGGTGCTAATTAATTAACTAATTTTTTTCCTGTGGCCGAAGAAGGCCTTCATTTGCTAACTTGGACAGGGGCATACCTATTTGATCTCCATTATTTTATATCAAAATGTTATTTTTTTCCTGATAATGGAGATTAAAACTAGTGCCTGCTTAAGTTACATATAGATAGAAAAATATGTTAGTTTTGCTAAAGGAACTCCTAAGCCTATCCTGATATAACAGTGGTAGAGAAGAATAGAACGTACATACCGACTATTAATTAGTTTAAATAAAACATCTCACAGATTCAGGTTTCTTCACCCTCCTCACTAGGCTATCTGAGCATCTTCTGGTAGTGCAGCAGGTGATGCAACTAACATCCATCATATGAGAACAATGCTGGCACTTGGTCCTTAGGGAATAAGCAATAGGTATTTCAAATGTGACAGAAGCTGAAGTTTTTCCAGAGTAGGAAAAAAAATATTCTGCAGATACTTACTTTGATTTGATGCAAAATCCTACGGGGTGTTGGAAAATTTTTTGCATTCGTTATCATTTGAATTGATTTGTTTTGGTACAATACAACACAGGAAGTGAATCTAAAATAGATTACTGAAGCAAGATATTTGGTGGATCTAACCTTATGACTTAAAATAAAGCTTCTGCAGAAACAACTGGTGTGGAACAGGGATGAGAGGAGAAAACTTGGAATAATACAGTTATGAATTTCCCAAATTTGGAAATCTTTTTCTGCTATTTGGTTCTACACACCACCTAAATATGAACTACTATTTCTGTTATTTTTTATCTGCTTTGAAACAATGAAATAATCATTATGTGAACACAGAGCTGAAGAAAGCTTTCTATGAGGAAATTAGTTGCTTCAGGTTTGATAGGATGCTCAAAGAAATTAAATGCAGGATTAATCAGAAATAACATAGACTAACAGATTTTATGCAGTAGAGGTCCTTCATGTGACTGAGCATAAGGCCACTGAAGCTACACTTATATTTTCCCAGTTTTAGACTTTTACCAGCAATCTGATAAAAATCATTTGGAGAAATGCAGTGATGTAAGTAGCATGCTGCAGGATCTGTGAATGTTTCCAAGTCTGCAGTAACCATACTGCTGCTCTCCCCCAGAATGCGCATTTTCAAAGTTACAGAAGTATCCTGTTCTGTTTTCTGCTTAATGAGCACAGGAACATGTGATGAATTTGCATGCTTGAAAGCAATGCTAGGAAGCAACTTTCTTTAATTTAATAAAACAAAACCACTAATACAAAGAAGAGTACAGATTGAGGTTACATTTTAATCCATACTCTGCCACATTTGGATGTACGTAGCAAATTTCACCAACAATCCATTATGCTTAACATGTCTGCCATCTTCACAGGATTTTAAAAGGGACAGTAGAGAGACAGCTTTGTTTTAAGCTATTTCTCTCTTTTTTTTTCCTCTCTGCAAGGATTATTTTTGAACAATTGTTACTGCTAAAGCATTTAACTTGTCTTATTGCCAGGTAATTAGGGTAGTATGGTTAGGTCATGGTTGGACTTGATGATCTATAAGGTCTTTTCCAACCTGAGTGATTCTATGATTCTATGATTCTACAATTTAGCTCAACATTTGAGTTGAACTAATTTTATAACTTCTTTGATTTAAGTTCAGTCAGATAGTCTGAAATTGAAAGACAGAAACATTTCAAACAGTCAGACTAGATTCATTAGTTATTTCTGTACACTCAAAAAAATTCACATTATAAGATTCAAATTGAGAAGTTGCATTCATTTGCTTTATGTTATAAAAAACTATACTAAAATAAAACAAATACTACTCCAATAACAAGGCTAATCAAAGCATGAAATAATCCATTAACTGCACGTGGCAGATTGGTCTGGCTTCCCATCTGTCCAAGACAATATAAGTCACAGCTACCTGAAATGAAAACCACTCAAAACATTTTACTCCTTAAAATAAGCAACAGCCAGAAAACACAGCCCAAACAAAGTACTGCCAACCTCTTCCAAATCTTTTTCAAGCAGGGCACATAATATGGAGAAGAAAACTCTCCTAACCTAGGGAACATCCTACTTTATATTTTCCCCTACTCCCTTCTCAGAGAGGCATCCATCTCTCTAGTCCTTCTAGTGTAGGATTTAAGTCTCTCATACATACATCCTGCTTTTCAATGCATACTGAATCCATGCACAGTTTCATTACAAGCCTGAGGCTGCATTTGACTCTGCTTTTTTTTTTTTTTTTTTTT
>PPHD01020728.1:0-13534 GCA_002909625.1 Bambusicola thoracicus | reverse complement strand
CCCCCCCCCCCCCCCCCCCCCCCCCCCCCGCGAGCAGAGCCCGCTCCTCCGGAGCACCTCTAAGGAGACAGCCCCGGAGCACTGACTGCAGTCACCGCTGTGTGTCCGTCGGCCTTCGTGGGACACTTTTCTCAGCACCTTACAAATCTCAGTTAAACCTTTGTTACCCACGTTGGGTCTTTCCATATCAAGTATCTGCTTGTGATGGACCTCGTTTTGGAGCTGGGAAAAGGCACCGAAGTCAAGGAAAACAAAAATGAATCAGCGAACACAATGGAAGGAATGGGATTGGAAAAAAATCATTTGCAGGAGATATTTTTCCTTCTATGTAAAGAACTTTGATTTACCAACCCACAGCTGTCCTGCAGGACTCTAAGGAGACAAATCTCAGCGCAGGGAGCCCTGATGATGCTCCTGGAGCTGTGGGTCACCTCTCCCGGGGAACTCGAGGTGCCCACGAGCCTTTGGACGCACCACCGCTGTGAGCGCTGACACCCGCAGGGCCGGCGGAGCTCACCTGGTGCCAGCAGCTGCTGGGGGACGTGCGCTGCACAGCTCCGGTCCTCCGTTCTCCTCCAGTCACCTCACAGCTCCTGCAATGAATGGAGCTGTATCAGCAGACAGCCCTCCGTCCCCCAGCCCAGCTCAGAGCACGGCTGCAGCAGCGTGGCCTGACACCAGTACAGTCATACAATCATAGAGTCATTAAGGTTGGAAAAGACCTCTGAGATCATCAAGCCCAACCCACCCCACCGTGCCCCATGACCGCGTCCCGCAGTGCCACATCCCCACGGTTCTGAACACTTCCAGGGGCGGTGATCCCAATGCTCCCTGGGCAGCCTGCGCCAGTGCCTTACCAGTCTGACACTTAAGCCAGCAGCACGCTCAGACAAGATAACAGAACAAAAGGTGCTTTTGGCTGCCTGGGAGGAAAGCCCCAGCTGGGACACGCATTTGTGGCAGGCTTAGCTGGAGGTGCGGGCTGCAGTCTGCAGCACAGTTGTAAGCATAACAGCCCACAGATTCCTCCAACCACTGCTCTCTTTTCTTTCCTACCACGCGTAGCCCTACAAACCACATGGGTTTACAGAAGGTTCTTCTGGAGGGCCCCAGCTCAGAAGGGATCACAGTGCTGCCACCAAACTCACCCTGACTTCTGAGGCAGCGCTGCGGGCAGCACCCAGGCGCTGCAGCCCTCCTGCCGATGGTACCAACTTTCCAGCGGGTCACATTGTAAAAGTCAGAAACACACCAATGCTAGAGAAGCTCACTGAAAACACAATAGCCAGTGGCCTGAACGGGATACTTGCTAAAAGGCAGCTTTTACAAGAAACCCTTCCAGATATTTTTGAATAGCTGGGACGTGTGCTAACTGTTTTAGGAGACCAAACTCTCTGGCTGCCTGGGAACATCTCTTGCAACACAGTGGCCCCAAGGAGTTGTTTGTTCTGAACCTTGAGCTCAGAAGGCTCCTGGCTGCTGAGACAGCTCCCAGCTTTGGCAGCTGAAGGCACAGATCAGCGCCATTAAGCATTCATAATGTGGTGACGTTTCCTGATTGAAGTCGCTCACTGCGAGCTTTCAGAACTGCCCAATGCAGCAGTGGGAGCACAGCCAAACCCCATCAGCTGGGTATTCATCTGCTGCTGGAGGACTGCACTGAAAGGTTTTCAATGAATCATTTGACCCTGTTATTAGGGACAGCAATAAACCAGAACACTTGGATTATTTGGAGTGACTCTGTGAACACTTGGGGAGAATTTTTAAAACCTTGCACGTGTGCTATAAGCAACAAGAGGACCAATTTCTACCCCGCCGTGTCCCACGCACACCCGGAGGATGCGGGGCTGTACGCACAGCGCTGCGGAGCACAGTCAGACCGTCAGGGCTGAGGATGGCGGTTTGCTGTAAAGTCAGACCAGCTTTTCCCCACAGGCAGAACAGCCCCCTGGGTGCCAGTCTGGGCTGCCCGGCTCCCAGGGAGACCCTGCAGGCTGCCAGAGCTTCCTGGAGGGAGAACCAAGGCTCGTACAGCGAGACCTGCGGCACACCAGGATTGGCATTATATAGTTTCAATGGCTTTAGATTTCTTTATATATATCCAACCACCTCATAACCTGGGCATCACGCCCTGTACCGGGGATATGCTGTGCAAATCTGGTGGAGCAACTGCAGCGCAGCTGAAGACCTGACACTCTCCTTCCTCCTGTTACTCTCCCTAGGTCCTTCCCACCAATGCAGCAAACAGCTCCTTCCACAGACCATCTTCTGAGTCGTGCATCACGTGAGCTTTGGTATGCTCACTCCTTGCAGCGCTCACACAGCCTTTCCCCCGCTCAGAACTTCCTGCCGGGAGCAGGAGCCCACAGCTGCTCCCACAGCCTCGCACTGCTCCGGGCACCCGCAGGCGGGGAGTGGCCCCTGGGCCCCACTCTGCTCCAGTGCTACATCAGCTGAGCACTCACATCCTCAGGCTCTCTCCTCTCACGCTCTAACAGTGCTGTTTTCTGCCTCGTGGCTGCTGGCTGTCCAGCCATGCGCAGCACTCTGCCCACAGGGCTCAGCCACTCTCCTGGCACTCCAGACCCCACTCAGCCCCAGCTCAGCACAGCTCCTCGTGCAGCATGCAGCTGCCTGGTGCCAAGCAGAGCACCTCACAGCAGGTGCAATAGCCCTGGGTTGGGGGAACGCAGGGCTGCGCAATGCTGGAAGTGCTGCTCAGGGCCTGAGGTGGGGTTGAGCAGAAGTGATGGTGTGATTCTGCCATCTTCTTTCACGGAATATGCAGTGGATAAGAAATTACACCGTACTCACATGGAAGGTGAAGTTTACCTCAGTATTTTCACTCTGAGATTTGCGCTGAATTAAAAGCAAAACAAAACAAAAGCCACGGGTGGAAATAATGAGTCCTCCTCGACAGAAACACACCGACTTTGTCTGCCATCATTCCGTTTGTGGTGTTAACGACGCCGGAGCCGGGCAGTCCCCGTCTGTCAGTAGGAGGACCACCGCCATCAGCTGCCGCGCTCCCGGCGTTTCCCCATCCCGGAGCGGGGAACCGCGCGCCCTCCCGCCGCGACCTGCGGCATCTCCCCGCTCCCGCAGCAGCGCTCCCCTCGGCCGCAGCCGCAGGGCCGCGGCTCCCGCTGTCCGCGCTGACCCGGCGTAGTGCCGCTTCCCGCCCGCTAGGGGGCGCCGCAGCCGCGCGGCGCGGTGACGGCGGGCGGGGCGACTGTCGTACAGCCGCGGCACTGCGGCGCCGTTGTGCGCGGATATTGAGACGGCTGCTCCGAAAGTAACGCCTCCCGTTTCACTCTGCTGCCCCGCGCCGTCGGTAGGCGGATGTCGGTGCGATGGAAGCAGAACTGAACCTTCCCACCGATATCCCGTTACATTTTGTTGCCGTGCGACAGACGGCAGCAGAGGGGCTGTCTGACACAATGGTGTCTGAGATGAAGGGCACATGGAGCAAAGATGTGGAACTGAATTCCTCCGTGCAGAGAAAAAGGCACCCACTGACATTCAGTGATGCTTGTGAACGCTGATGGAGAGAAACCGTTTCTGTCTGAGACTGCTCAGCTTATATGCAGCACTGGAGAGATCTGCATACAGCCTATTGGTCCCTGTCCCTAATGGGAAACACAGCCGTAGGGCTGCAACTAAAATAAAACCAGCCCGATCAATCACAGAGTCATGAAAGCTGGAAAAGCCTTCTAGGATCACCGAGCCCAGCCCATCCCACCATGCCCGCTGACCGCGTCCCTCAGTGCCACATCTGCACGGCTCCCGAACACCCCAGGAATGGTGACCCCCCTTCCCCGTGCAGCACGTGCTGCTCACAGGGGGCACCGCTGCTCCCCCCCGCCCCACTGCCAGCCCGAGGTGCTGTGCCTGCCGGGGTGGGAGCACAGCAGCAGACATCCATCTCCAGCCCCAAACAGTCATTGTCAATAACTGCACCATAAATGTCAGCCCCTGACACGGTGTCAATAACTTATTGTGTGAGCATAATGCACTGCCTTGGAAAAGGCCAGTGTAAAGACCGGTTTGCTAGCCAGCATTGTGCGATGACAATTACAGGGTTTTTTCCTATCTAGGGTCAATCATTTGATGGATGGAGGCTGCCGTATTTAGGTGAGATTATTATAGTGGTGCTGAATAGCAGCATGGGGAGCTGCTCGGTGCAGCGCTGCGCAGACAGCCCTGGGCCCCTGGGGAGGCGGTGACCTCCGGGGGAAGCAGGAACCAGCCTGGAGAAAGCGGGAGGAAAATATCTGATGCTCCCTGCAAATTCATTTAAATGGACGACTCAGCAAACAGCACTTAATAGGTATTCTGTGCCTTTGATGATTTAACCGAATCCAACCCAGAACGGGAGGAGAATCAACACGGCCTGGCCTCCTGCAGCAGCCAGTGAAGGGGAAGAGTATGAGAAACGTGATGAAGTTGTTACAGAAATCACACACCCAGCATCAGTGTCTGCACGTGGCTCAAACCCATCCAGGAGTGCCCTGAGCTCCTCAGAGACAGTCTGCACAACGACAGTGCCAACACTGCTACTGAAGTCACCTACCAACGTGCCATTTTATTTCTAAATACATTCTGCAATAGCTGTGTCTGACACATTGGCTCAAGCCAATCCAATTTGACTGAAGTTCTGAAAAAGGATTTTATTTAGATTTATGATAACATCTGCATGGTTCATAAAAATACCATTTTCCCTTTCTGTCTACATGCACTCACGCTTGTCCTGAACATTTGTTCACCCCTAATATGTAGCCATTTGAAAACAGAGTGATGGCAAAAGCAGGTTTTAAGGAACAACAGCTCTAAAAAGCATGCTTTGTGTTTCTGGTAGGATCACACTGTGAGACACTGTAAGATGAAATCTCAATGACACAAAACAACGTAAGAAAGGATTTCCCTTTTAAAATCAGACACCAGACAGCTGGAGAACTCAAAGTTTGCCTCTGTCTTAATGCAGTCATTGTCTGGGGTTGCTCTGAAAAGGGCCCAAGTGCTCCCCCTGCCACAATCCAATTCAGCAGGCCGTGGGCACATACATTATTCAGCATTCTAAAATCTAAAAATCAATGTTTTACACAGTGCAACACAGCTTAATCTAACAGCCAAAGGCCAATTTGTGAGCAATTTCAGATGAGGTTTCCCCACAAAACCTCAAGAACCGACATTACAAGACAGAACAAGAGAAGTGAGCCCTTCTCCTCTCCCTGTCACACGCAGGTACCATTTCCCAGGACACACATCAGGCTGGCAGCACACAATGACGCTCGGTGCTGACTGCATCCTAGCCCTCCTCCCCCTTGCAGTGTAATTAATAAGAAGCTCTGCAGAAAACACTAACACGAGTCTTTTAAAATGTTCGTACTCCCTGCTGTAGTAATTCTGTTGCTGCTCGAGCCCTTCAGCACCTCACTGTTGTTTCTAAATCTCAGTGTCGGGAACCACAAGGAGAAGCAACAAACAGTGCCTGCAGCCTCCAACCTGCCCGGTGTACTGCGAGCCACAGGGCTGCAATCAACACAGACAGCAGCTATATATAAACACATAGACAATAACAGATAGTAAATTCATCTGTATTCTCTCCCATACCAAGCAGGGCTTCAGTAATTAATACTCTGGGCTCATGATGCACCTTTTGCCCCAGGATCTCCAAGCACTTTGCAGCGTGTAGGGACAGATTTTTATTTTGCTGGAGAAAATAGAATAGAGAAAGATTAACTGACTGACCAAGGTCATGCTGCGTGAACGTTTTCTTTCTGCTTACTGCTTAACTGCAGAGCTGCTGCGACCTTGCAAAGCTAAAGGAAGGCTGCATTTTGTGAAGATAATCTCCCTTAAAGTGTACCATATGTTTGTGATTAGGAAAAAAAAAAAGCTTCAAAAGAATTGCTGGTTGTGTGAGTGTTCACCACGTTCTCTGGGATGTCATAGCTGCAATTTTCTGCAGAGCCTGGAGAAGCAGATGCAAACCCCGTCCCGCTATTTCAAGGAGAAGAGGTTAATCAGCATCCCGGGACACTCCTGAAAAATCCAGCCTGTGCATCCACGGCAGTTCCCCAATTACAAACACCAGAGTGACCAGGTGACATCGTGGCAGATCCGTTCCCATGGAGCATTTGATCCAGGGCAATTAAGATGTCACCACAATGCCACAAACCAATTATTTTAGCAATGGACACTGGTCCACGTGGGGGAAACCCTTCAGGAGGTAGCTGTCAGAGCAAGGCTCCTGGCCGAATGTGTCAATTAAAGGTGAAATGGACTGCCAGGTTCAAAAAGAAGCCTTTGGCCACAGAGGTGTGGCATGCTGAGGCTGGAGGAGGGCTGGGGGCACAGTTGTGCCCCTTCATGGTGCTCCCACCAGCTCATGACTCACAGCCAGCCCCTACAGGCCTGCAGGTAGGGCTGGCATCCCCTGGAGCAGGCAGGCCCAACTGCTTTGCAATGGATCTCCAAGGGCAGGAAGGTGCTGTAGCATTTCATTGTCATTTGTTGTTGCCCTAAAGTGATTCTGAATAGCCGTGCCAGACTCAAATGCCAATCAGATGGGTGAGATCAGTGGGCTGCAGAAAAGAAGCCACTTGGCTTGGCAGGGATAGAGATCTTTCTTAGCTGTACAGCTCCCCCAGAAATGAGTCAGTAGGCCTGACAGAACAGAAAACACAAGTTGCCATAGAAACTCACATGCCTTCCACCAGGAGGAGAAAAAAATGTAGGCCAATATTTCTGCTTAGCTGGCTCCTGCTCCTGCTCTGCTGCTCGGCCCGCCGGGATCCCAGGGCTGCAGTACACCTCAGTTTGCTTTGCCCCCAGCTTAGTAATGCCCTTGCCCCTGCTGCTGTGGAAAGCAGCTGCCTGGTAAGAGCATGTGCACATGTGTAAGCACACTAACGTGCATATGGATACAAAGACACACACACGGACACACAGACGCAGCTCTGAGGCTGCCCAGGGCTGGTGCTGGGCTACTGTGAGTCTGGAGCCCAAGGGACTGAGGCGTGCGGGTCCCTGTGCTATGGTCACATTTGAGCGTGCAAACAACTGACAGATGGTGACAAATGACGTTTGTGTTGAATTATGGCAGCTGCCTTTCATTTAAATAAACACCTCTCCTGCATTCTGTAGTTTTATCATCTGCAAACCAAGGGATGGATACACGTGGGGACAGCCATGTCCAAGAAGCCCTCTGCCACGCTCTGAGTGCTGCACAAAGGGGACAGGCACAGAGCTGCAGCCCAAGCCTCCCACCGCCCGCTGGGGAGCCCGAGGCCTATGGTGAGCAGCTGCCTCCCCACTGCCATCACCTGCAGAACACATGTCCTAACAAGTGGCTCTCATGCACCAAAATGGGAACGGTCACTGCTGGACTGTCCTTTGGTTCGTTCTGCTCCCGATGCATGCTAGCATTACTCTGTACTTGCTGGCAGGGACCAGCAGGACATGCTGCCCAGCCATAGCAGCACAGAGGTCTTTTTGCTGTTCTATGTGATAGTCTCCAGCAAACACACTGTGCAGTGCCTAACTCAAAGAGCTGCACAGTTGTGATGAATGGACTGCGGATGCTGACAGCTGGAGGGACAGGTGGTGGGGGTAACACCTCCCCTTCCAGGGGGTTTTGTATTTGGGGGAGGAGGAGAACACCTTAGTCCGTAAGTGATATATGCCATTTGGGCAGTGATGGGACTGTTGGGTTTAATATAATTTTCAGATCAGGTAAAGACAGCTTAATGCAATTATCTACTGACCATGAACGAAGAAGTATCCATTATTAACAATTCCTATAACACATTTACTTCAAGAGATACTTTTTGTTGTAAAATAATGAATGAAAGAAGAATAAAGAACTAACAGAACTGTTTTAAGAACTGTGGTCTGTAATGGCACAGAGCCATCCTACTGCAGTGATAGCAGTGTAAAGTGATGCTTTGCAAAGACCAGACTCTTGGTGACAGTGTGAATCAAAGCAACATTTTTACAACAGCACTGGTGTCACTGCCTTGGAAAGAATGCAGTGATTCCCACTCCCGAATATACTTTGCTCACACTCTGTAACTGATCCAGTCTGAATACTCATCCCACTATACAAATTGTAATATTAAATTTAAAATCTGAAAGCACAGTTCAGGTGCAAACATTGCCACTAGAACAGCAATTGCTAACTACACGTGTGGAATTCTGCAGACTAACCACAGGCTCGGCATGGCGTGGCACAGCACAGCACAGCATGGCACAGCACAGCACGGCACAGCATGGCACTGCTTGTTTTCTATGACAAGATCAGCCTATCCAGCTGCATTCAGAGGAACCACTCCAGCTCTTTAACAGTTACTGTAATAGAAATAGCTAGTGATCACTTATATATATATGTATATACATGTATCTGCTTTGGGAGTGGAAGTGTCAGTAAAACTTATTTTAGAGTTAAAATTCCCTGTGTAGGTTTAACAAAAGTAGAACAAAATAAAAGGGAAGCTTTGCAGTGTTTTCACAGGGGAAGGCAGAGTCTAATTCTGTGTCTGAGTCCGTATGTGGGACACTTCCCTCTGGGAAGGAACAAGTACAATAACGTAGAGTTAAAAGCCAAAAAGTCCTCAATTCACTACAAGATGAGAACTTCAGGATACATTAAAACTCAGCCATAGTTTATGGAGGAGCGTTCCATGAAGGTGTAGAAGTGCAGAACTGTTTACTGATTGCTCCAATAGTGAAAAGTACTGGAGAAATGTGATCTCTGTGATATCATCACCCAGGGCACGGGACCAGGGGTCAGCAGCAGTGCCAATGCTGGGCACCACGCTGCAGTAGATCTCAATTATTTTACTGCTTCCCAGCATTTTCCAAGGGGGAAAAAAAAAAAAAAAAAAAAAAAAACAAGAAGAAGAAAAGCACTGAAAAGTTTGTATCACTGAGCTTAAGGTAAGAAGGGAGAGCCCTCTCTCCATCTCAGGCTCTCTGCAATGATGAGAGTTTTCTTCTTACCAAAATAACCAATAACATCCAAGGAAGAAGCTTAGCGAGATGTTTAAGCCATTGTAGCAGCAAATGTACAAAGTAAGCCTCTGTATTCAAGCACTCACACCGGGTCTGTGTTTACATGGAAAACAACGCAACAGAGAAGAATCACAGAGGAAATTTTCTGTTCAAGGTAAGTAGCAGACAACCAACTTTCCAGCGCGCTGATCTAAATGTTACTATTTACACTGAATTTCCAGGAGTTATCTCATAGAGAGAGTTTTATGTGTTGAAAGGAAAAGAGATAATTGGTGAGTAATCAAAGACTTCTGCCTGGTAATTTACAGTCAGTTTGGGGCAGGCTTCCTGCGGAGAGGAAAACCAGACATCAGTAGGATGCTAAATGATAAAAAGCCCCCACGGAGGCGGATTTACATCCAGTCACATCTTCTGTAAAAATGCAGCGTGACATCGACCCACCCTCCCGGGAAGGAGCCCTGATGTCAGGAATGTGAATCCTTTGTGGCTGCCGCAGAGCACTGGGGAAGGTTTTTCTCTCCATGCCATCGCTGGCAGCCAGCCACGTGCTGCTTTAGGCACTCGTTTTAAAAACTCCACGTGTCAGCAGCGGGGGATCGAGAATGGTGAGAATGACATGAATAAAACCACGTGCACACGGAAATGCTGAGCGCGCATCGCCAGCAGCGCTGGTGCCGGGGACACGTGGGTCTGGTGGACTCTGATGGAGGCAAACTGACCAGAAACAGGGCTTTCTTAGGAACAACTTTTAACTCCATTTTTCTGTCAGGAGAGTTCTAACTCACAAGGACAGATCTTCTCACAGCCATGTGCCTCACTTGAAGGCTCCATGCCCAATGCCACACAGCTCAGGAGCTCAGAGCTGGAACTGTGCATCCTCCCCGTGCAGCCACACAAAGTGCCTCGTGATGAAGGACTCAGGAAAGGCAATCTCCAAACATCTTTATCATGTTAAGAATTAAAAATAAATGCTCTGTAGCAATGGAAGGCATGCTGTGCCAGTGATTTCAACTGTTTGTAATAACCCTAGATCTACTTTTTTCTCTCACCTTCTCCAGATTTGAAAGCTCAATTAATTTTGTGCTGTAGCTCTGTCTATCACTTCAGCCACATGTGGCAGAGTGAGAATTCATGCAAGACAATGGCTAATTTTTGGTATCTTCTGCTGCCTAAAGACAGGTGTGCTGTCCTATATAATTAGCTTTCAAAAAGGGATCCCCTTAACCCTTCTCTAAAACTGGTTAGTGATCTCAGTTTTACCTCATTAAGCTCCTGACAGCTCAATGTAATCACATCTGTTACCGTTTGGTAGTTTGATTCTGAGAACACAAATTGCTTCAAGAATAGGCAATTCATTCAGGCTCGTGATGCAGATCAAAATCCATCTGTTTACTAATCAAGAGCCATATTTTAACCACAGTACAATAGTGGTGTCAACAACAACTTAAGGCTTTCTCTCTGCCCTAAATGTGATAGGGAGTACTCTTAATTTAAGATGCATGTATTTGCATTATGTATCTTAAATGCATGTACTCTCATATTTAGGCAACTGTATATAGGAGTTAGTCAATCTGTCTGCATTGCATTGAGTCCTCAGACATCTTTTACCTATAGGCTCAAGCTGGAGGCTTGTTGCATTTTTTTTTCCCTTCAATTCCAGGTAAAACTTTGGCCTTTATTATCCCACCTTTTTGTCATTTAACTCTGGCAATGAACTCTACCACCAAAACTGACATGGCACAGCAGAGAGAACAAATGGAAAAAGAGTAAACGATACTGTAGGCATGTTACTGACTTGCTACAGCTGCTCTGTGAGAGCCAGGAAGATTTATATATCAAGTCAATGTGGAGATCCTTGTATTTATTTTCCAAAATGCAAATCTAAAGCAGGAATTACATGGCACCGTGTGACAAATGAGCGTGTGGCTGTGTGTGTCAGTCTCCAGCTGCACAAGGCATTTGGTTTGAAAGGAGTGAGTGAGATTGTAAAATTATGCCATATAATTTGCTGTGCCATTAACTGTGATTCCTCCAGCACCACCAAGGGATGGCAAATGTCAAGTCGTCAGAGGCTATTACAGGATAATCACCTCTCCAAATGAGAATATCTGCAGACATTAGGGAGCATCATTCCCCATGGAATTCACTCTTCTAGGTGGGCTGCTGCCTCACAGCACCTCACTACAACAGGAGGAAAAAAAGCTGGCCAGGTGGTCCTCTAGAAAGACTTACCAAAAGACAACAGGAAAGGAGCAGTTCTAGATTAAAAGAAAGCTAAGTCGGGCAGAAGGTCAGAAGACAAAATCTTAGCTGATTTTTGGAGACACAAGACAAATGAAAGAAAAGCCTATATTAAGCTTCCTGCTATCTGGATGGTTACTATTTCAGTTTGCCAGTGTTCTCTACTGCTAGCATTTCACAGAAAACAGTGTAGCAGAGGGCACACAGTTTTGAAATATTATGAGCATATTCATTACCTACTATAAAAGGTTTAGAAAGTAAGGACTACTGATAATGCCTAAGAAGCAGACTGTGCAGATCTCCCTGCCAAGAGCAGTATCCGACACTTGGTTTGCATCTGGAGTGTATGACGAGGGGCACGGAGCCAACCAGACAACACTTCTCTGCAGATTCAGCAAGCCAAGAACATGTGGGACATGAGGTCTAGACTGCATACAGCCGTTCAGAGAGCATCTGCTGGGAGAAAAACTAATCCAGGATTACAGCATATTGTTCAAACGGTACGTGGTAGACAGCAACAGAACACACGTGTGGCAGGTGTTTTCAGAAGGAAATTTTCTTTATACACATTCTAATTGCAAATGTTCAATGGAAACAAGCGTGTGGTGGACAATGAAAGAGAACATTGGAAGTTCAGAAACAAAGTTCAATGTCACATAAGACAGCTGATTTCAAAAACTGGGAAATCAGTGCTCTTTTATAAAAGATATCAAATGCTGAAAATGTAATTTGAACACATTTGTTGTAAAGTTGAAGCAAACGATGCCTTCCAGAGTTTGCACATCACCGCCACGTAACTGTGATCCTCTTGAGCACAGCATAAATATTTAAATGTATATTTAGGGTGAGTTGTATTGTTTTGTATTCACTACCCCATGTTAGAATCAAACTCTGTTCTTTTTGATAATTTACAAACAGGTGCCCAAAAATACCAACTGCCACATCTGCTGGAGCTATTTTCTCTATATATCATGGATCTATGCTAACTGCGGCATTGGATGGATCTCCTCTAACGTCTGCACAGAGCTCTGCAGGTGCAAGGCACTGCAGCATAGAAGCCATCAGTAAATTATTGACCCTATGGTAAATTCACAAAGTTATGAAACTAATTATAGATTTTACCCATTCTTTTCCTTGATATATAGTAAGTCTGCAAGACCCTATAGTTTATTCCTACCTGAAAAGAAAAGCCTAAGGGAGACTTTCTAGGATAGTTAACCTATGACCACTACATTAAGGCTCCAAAACAAATGCAACTCATTTGCTCAGAGATGACAGATTAATAAATTGTCCCACCTCATTATCCCTGTAATACCTTGTGGCATAGCTTAGAGGAAGCCTAGCAAACGACACAGGCCACAGGTCAGTGCTCCTTTTCCAAACACAAGATTACAAGCCTTAATACAAACACAAATGATCCAGTGGATTTACAAAAGGACAACAGGAATACTAGTTTGGGTTCAAGCAGTACTCATCAGGATAAAAACTGCAAAGGAATCTGTAAAGCATGGTGCTAGGCATAAGAAATGAAACTGAAATTGATGCAGCTGTGCTTGAGACTTCTCTGACTATCACCCTTGGCAATGCAGGTCCTGCCAGCTCCACCACGTGCCAGGGCAGCTGGGAGACCCGCAGTGCCTGTGAGCAAATCCTGCCTGCTGGTGGAGGGAGCACAGCTGGGATGCTCCAGGGCTGCCAGCAACCAGGAGAGAGCATCTCCTCCCACCTCCCTTCTCTGGGCTGAAGCATCAATATAAAATAACAGAGAGAATGAGAAGTAGCTTAGATACAGTCTTGCAATTCCAAAGCTATGAATCAGGATGAAGTCTCTCTTAAGCTAAGTTTTGAAATAACAACTCATTTTAACTAATTATGCTTCTGCATTCTGTAATGTCCCTACACATCTTCGAGCCTATAGGGTCATAACTGTTTTTGTCAACAACTTCAAAACCAAAGAAAATATTTAAAATAACAAAACTGTTGCCTGCAGGAGTTAAGGAAAAGGTGAACATGATGAAAGCTGTGATGAAATAATGAGACCTGGAAACTATTAAATACAACTTAAAATACAAAAAAGGAAAGACTACAAATGTGCTGAGGTTTACATACTGACTAGTCTTGGCACTGCTCGTAAAAACAGAAGGTAATAGGGAAAAAGTTATGGCTCCCCAGGGAGGTGGTTGAGTCGCCATCCCTGGATGTGTTTAAGAGCTGTTTGGACGTGGTGCTCAGGGACATGATTTAGCAGAGGGTAGCAGAGGGTAGTTAGAGTTAGGGT
>PPHD01020727.1:2333-13535 GCA_002909625.1 Bambusicola thoracicus | reverse complement strand
ACAAAAGAGGGAAGGAGAAAAGTGGCTCTGGAATTTGAGATAAACCACGCAGAAAAAAAACCACACTCAAATGGCAGATTTTGCTTACCACGAAGTATTCATTTATTCAACTGTAGCAAAAATCTGGGCAGAAGAGCACCCCAGCAACAAGCCAAGGCAATCCTGGAGTAGGATTAACGCCATTAGAGGAGGGGAAATGTCACGGCATGCGTAAAAAAGCTGAAGATTTCAGGCAGCAGCAACACTGCTCTCAGCTGAATGGAGGCATTTCTGTTTCAAAGCTAGGTCTGGTATTTCACAGGGTGCTCCCCCACTTAAATTATTGTTATGGGCTAGTGAGTGTTGCTTCATCTTCTGTAGCACTGTAATAAAATCTATCAGATGATGCCTGAATGGCTTGGGAAGAATAGAATTGTTTTGTAGACCACCTGCACCCTATAACTGGATCTCCACTGAGCCCATGACTCTACTTCATTCAAAGAGCCTTCAAAACATCTCCTACCTTGTTTGTGCCCTGGAAGACATATGCCTGTGGGAATATGCATCCTCACAAACTTCTGTCAAGTCAACCTCTTTTGAAAGTACTACTGGCAAATGGCAGCTCAACAGCACGAGGAATGCAGTAGTGGCAGCGCTCACAGAGATAAATTACTGTTGGCAGTGATGGGAAATTTCTGAAAAATACTCATTTTAGAGCTTTATGGTTCCTTTTGCTATTTCTGGGAGAGCAAATAAGAATTGATCTTAAATTAGAGCGGCACAGGCAGCCAGTACCCCACCCATGGGAAACCCTGTTGCAGCGACAGAATTCACCAGTAAGCCATGAGAAACCTGAACCCAGCACACTGAGTCCAAAGCAGCAGAGTCCAGAGCTTGTCCATGCACCCATGGGATTGGGAATTCCAGCACAGGCAATTCTTGCAGTGCAACTGTACCGCCCTTCTGCTGCTGCCGGTGCATGTGGTGGTGCCCATGCAGAGAGCAGGGCACTACATGCACGGCTCAAACTGCAAAGCTACTCTGTCTGTGCAAAGATGACAACATCAACACTGCCAAGACTAAGTCAAACTCCAACCACCCTTTCCACTGACGCACAAGCTCAGTTCTTGGGCATGGACTTGTCCCACACTTGATAGCAGGCTGTATCCTGAGTCCAGTGGGAAATCACAAGCCCCAGAGCATGCCCACCTGGACACACGGGGATCTCAGTCTGTCCTGCAAGCCCAGAAACCTTTACATTCAGGTATTACAAAGGGCTCAGCCTTGTGACAGCATTTAGGTGGAGAAAATTATTTTATTTCTGTATGTAGCCTTGCTCACAAGCAATGGTTATTTGGTTCGGTGTTGGCCACACTATGCCTTAGTAAAGAGGTAAAAATGCAAAATGCGCATTTAAAAATGAATGAAACCTAACGCTTTGGTGGTCTGCCTGAGCACTGCCCCCTAAATATGTGCTGTCTGTGCCAGCTGTAACTGTAAGCACAACTGCTGTGCGAGTGGAAAACCTGCTTGTTCCAGGATACACACTTGAGCTGGAGGTAACACAGGTAGAAAAATATACTGAGCACACAGAGCAAACGACCTCTGAGCAAACTGAGAGTGAGCACAGTTTGGGGTTAATCAATGAGGAATAGTGTAGCAGTTTACTGCAGGAGAGAGGTGTAGAAGGAGGAATGATCAGCTGTACCACTCTGCATCACCAACCCCATGGGGAACAGCAACCAAAGATGCCCCAGCATGTGGGGAACCCATCAGCAGCACTGCCTCATCCCGCAGGAGTGACTCATATCAGCAGCATCACCTCTGCATGCCAAGCATATCAGGTCAGTAGAGATTAAAAAGTACTGAGGATGCAAGTCTAGTGCATAAAGATCCCTCAAGGGAAAGGGAATGGTCACAAATTGTAGGGAAAAGTACATGTTTTCACATTCCATTTGCAATCCCAATCTCCTGCAGATGCAACCGACACCCACCAGATGAGCTGCCCCTCTCCAAGAGGAGTGCAATATACTCAGTCTTTGGGTGAATTCCTGTCCCTGCACTATCAGAAACGATGGAATGGAAGAAGTTCCTCTGCATTTGGAGCAGAAAGGGGTAATGTGTGACACACCGCTGAGATCTTGTATAGCTCACTGCACAGTGTTGAGCTGGCTCCTGGAAAATTGCAGCTAAAGAACATGTACTTGCACCATAAATATTCATCATCACGTTTGCAGAGTGGATCTCGCTCAGCAAGACCTCTGGGCTCCATTTACAGACTTACATTGCAGGATTTTAGTTCTTACAGAATTTTAACATTACCAAAGGCTGAGAAAAGAGCACCAGTTTGATCGCGGAAGCTGCCTCGGTGTGTGGCGTGTGCAAGCTGGAAAGGTACCCTGTGGCATAAGAAACTTGAAGGAGTGCGGTGCATATACCAGTATATATATACCAGTATATATACCAGTGCAAGGAGGAGACCCCGCAGCTCTGGGCAGCCTGTGCTCCGTCACCTGCACTGCAAGGAAGTGCCACCAGTGCCCAGAAGGAACCTCCTGTGCTCCAGTTTGTGCCCATTGCTTCTTATCCTGGCACTGGGCACTACTGACAAGCCTGGCCCTATCCTCTCTGCACTCTCAGGTATTTATGGGCACTGATGAGATCCCCCAGAGCCTCCTCTTCTCCAGCTGAGCAGTCCCAGCTTTTTCAGCCTCTCCTCATAGAAGAGGTGCTCCAAAACCTTCACCATCTTGGCGGCCTTTTGCTAAACTCTTTCCAGTATATCCAGGTGTCTCTTGTAGTGGGCAGCCCAGAACCAGGCACTGCTTCAGATGCAGCCTCACCAGTGCTGAGTAGAGCTCCCTTGACCTGTTGCTGACAATGCTTGGCCTGATGCCACCCAGGACACCACCAGTCTTCATAGCAGCAAGGACACATCACAGATCTTCTTTCCAGCTGGGTTTCTTGGTTTATCTTTACTCATATTGTTTTCAGTAGTCAAAGAAGGGCTTTAAAACACTTAGTGTATTTATTTCTAACCTTAGTTTTCAAAGGTTTGCATACACTAAAGTAAAAACAGAGGATTTAATCTTTGGAATGGATTAATGCCAGGAAGGCATGTATTTAATAACCACATGAAAAATGTCCTTCTTATTTCAATTTGCCTTCAGAGTAAGAGAGCACCAACTCACTGGCAATAGGAGAGCTGACAAAGGCGTGCTGTTTCCTGCAGCTGGGGTGGATTTGCTGAAGAAAAGCCTTCCTGGCTCAGAAGCTGCTGACTCTTGTACCTGGAAATAGCACATCTTTTTGCCAGTCAGATTAGGAAATGGAGAGGGGATGTTCTGGTTTCTGAGGTGCAGCAAGACATGACCAATAAACAAATGTCTCCAGCATGCAGAATGGGATACCACAGACCCATGGCCTTTTGGCCGGCCTCGGCACAGCTTTGTGCGGAGTCAGAGCAAGTTCTGGGCACACAGTCATGTCCTATAGAAATCAGCACTGAAAAAACTAACACATCCATGGGAGAAGATCCCCTAGTACATTGAGGTGATGACTTAATGGAGTGAGCCAGGGCTGGGAAGTGAAAGGTGTCAAAAAAGGATGAAAAACTGGAAACAGTAACATTCACTGGAGACTGTCAACTGCCTTGAGATCCAAGGGACATGATGACACCTGCCATGATGCAACAGCAGAAAGAACATTGGTGCTGCAGTGCCAGGTGTAGGACTCTGCTTGGGCAGCTCGTCAGCAGCAGACTCCCAACAGAGGTTTAAACAGGCTGAAAGAAAGACTAATGCTGCTTCAAACCTGACACACAGCACAGATGAGGGGAATTATGCCAGGATAAAGGAAGGTGTGAAGTTAATCATGCTGGCAACCTTATCCCCCATGGGAGCATTTCTCTTTCAATATGAGTAGTGGCCATTTTCAACACAGTTGTTTCTGAAGAGAAAGTCTAAGCTGAAAAAAAAAAATCACTCTTTATCCTGTAATAAGATTCACATGGGAGATTGCACCAGTGTAACTGCAGCAAGAGATCTGCAATTGTGGCACTCTGGCTTCCCATGCAGATGTGACCTGGTTCTGATCTGTGCAGTGTGGGAGAGGGGAATAAGTCCACTGTGTTTCAGTAGGTGGGGTTTGGCCTCTTCTCCCAGGTAACTGCGATAGGACAAGAGGAATCACCTTAAGTTGCACCAGGGGAGGTTCAGGTTGGATATTGGGAAACACTTCTTCTCAGAAAGAGTGGTGAGGCAGTGGCACAGGCTGCCCAGGGAGGTGGTGGAGTCACCACTCCCTGGAGGTGTTCCAGAACTGTGGAGATGTGGCACTGAGGGACGCGGTCAGTGGGCATGGTGGGGATGGGGTGATGGTTAGACTAGTGATCATAGTGGTCTTTTCCGACCTTAATTATTCAGTGTTTCTATGATTCTAATTACCCTCTGTGTATGGTCAAGAAGGAGGACAAAAATTTTTGGTAAAGATGAAAAGTCAGACATTTCCTTTCTACCCTTTTTGCTCCACAGCTTGAAACAAAATTATTTGATGTCAATTCACTTTCTTTACAGGACCATAATATTCCCAAAATACCATTTGATTTATGGTTGAAAAAGAATACAGAAACAGATTGCTTTTTCTTTCTCTTTTTCCCCCCCCACTAATTATTGCACTAATGCAATCACTTTAAATACTAAAGTGCAAGAGAAGAGAGATCGCCTCTTCCTGCTGAATCAGAGGTTAGAAGTTAGCGATGTAGGCTAAGGCTGGTTGGATGACATCTCCTCTAACAATTCATTTTCAGTCCCCAAATCAGCTGTCCCTCATCACAAGCACACTGCGTCAGACTCACGAGCACGTTGGCAGTTTATCAAACTACAAATCACATCCTGTCATCTATATTCCTTATAGACCGTGCTCCGTATCTAAGTAGAACAACTTATGTTGAAGCACGGCCCAAAGTACCATTAACTTTCATATAGACATATCAATTACAGGCATGATGAAGTCAACGTAACAAATGCAATTCACTCCAAAGGAGAATCTAATCTTACACGTTCGTGAAGTTCAGCACTGTCTGTGGGAGAACAGGGTTTCATTCCGCATTCAAGGGACTGTCCGTGTAACAACATTTAATTATACACACAAAAATGTGGCTATTATAGACATATTAACAGCACAACTTCTGCAAAACAGTGCCAGGCAGCCCTTAAGGTCTGAGAACTTGGTCTGTCATTAGGCCGTTGATATCACAGAATCATAGAATGGTTTGGGTTGGAAGGGACCTTTAAGATCATTGAGTTCCAAACCTCCGCTATATAAAAGTCAAATTAAGAAATAAACTTGCTGCTCTCCTGATGAAGGCCATAATCAAATAAATGCAATCATTTGGGCTTAGAGAAATGTTATCTTGGCAAAAGTACATCACGTTTTTCCCTCAAACAACACTTTTCAGCTAAGCTCTCACAAGTAAATAGTGCATGAAACCAGCAGTGCCTGTTAAACCACTTTTCTTGCTGAAATATTTACTACATTTGTTAGTTAACAACATCCACCCCCCTTCTTAAAAAAAAGAAAAGGCGACTGCACAATGAATGAAAATGAGAAAAGTCAGATGTTGAAGCATCTCAGAAAGCTTTATGAATGGAAAATACCTCTCTCTTAATGGTTTTACACATTGAAGAAAAGGGCTTCCACTTTCAGCATAAAGTAGAAATGCCTGGCCAAGGACTGTACCCTGTATGATGCTGCCTCTGGGGAAGATCTGCTCTTTGTGCACAGCCTCACACAGAATATGGGTTATCACAGAGTATCCACAGCAGGCACGAGACCGCAGGCAAAATCAGGGCCAGCTGAGAAGCCAGTGAATCCCATTGCCAGTGATCTTGTAAAGGTGCCCCAGGATACACAGGGACCTGTGTACTAGATAACCATGACAGTGTCCAACATTGGAACACTATTAAGAGAAGGCAAAATCCTAGGGCACAAGAACAGGAGGGCTGAAACTCAGTGGTACAGTACAGTAGCACAGTGTTTGAAAGCATGAAGGAGCCAGGAGAATCACGGAGTCATCTAGGCTGGAACAGACCCTCAGGATGACCAGGTGTAACCATCAATTGACCTATGGAGCCCCATTACTAAATCATGTCCCTTTGTGCCGCTGGAGACACCTTTTAGGTACCTCACCTGGTCCTTACCAGTACATAAAGACACAGACAAATTCAGACAGAACTGTGGGAAAGAAGTGTTGGCTTTGCGACTTTCTGAGGTAGAAACTCTACTCTTGTCCTGGCTGGGGACAACCACGAAAGTCTATATTAGATTTCCTATGTAAGGGTATATAGGGAGCATCTTGAGAAGATTCTTTCTCCTCATTTGATCATCTACAGGTCTGGATGCCTACAGCTCCTAACAGGGAGCAGAGGGGCAGTGCTGATCTCTGCTCCCTGGAGACAGTGACAGGACTGGAGGCAATGGCATGGAGCTGCTTCAGGAGAGGGTCAGGTCAGGGTTAGGGAAAGGTTCAGTGATTTTATGGTATTTCTCCCTTATTTGAGTGGGGTATGCTTCTGAAAGGAGGGAGCAGGTGGCAAGGTGCTGCTAGTTGAGCTAGCTGTCCCTGTGGCTGTGGCTGGAAGGAGCATCAGCCCTGCAGCCTCTCCATGCAACACAGCAGAGGCACAGCCCCGTGTGTGTGCTGGCTTTGCATGCAGTTGTGCCAGTGATGTGAAGCAGGTCTGCAGCTGGAGCCAATCGACTGCCCCCCAAGCAGAGGAGACCCACAGCAGGGACAGAGATGACTGATGCGTTAGTATGATTTTTGAACTGAAGACTGACGACAGCAAGCAGAAAATCAGAACTCGGACCTGTTGTGACTGCTAGGCCACATACACTGTCCTGCCTTTTGGACAGAGCACAGAGTGGTTTGTGTCCCTCCTCTCCTGAGGGGTTTGCCAAGGCTTATGCTATGCTGCAACCAACTGCAGCCACTTCATCTCTCCCAGAAAAAGGTTTGCTTTCTGCCAGGTGCCTGTGACAGCAGTTGGTCGCCATGAATCAGATGCAGCTATCACAGAAGAAATCTCTTTCACTCATCCTCACAAAAATCAAAGGGTGACACAGCCAAGGTGCAACTCCCCCCTTTCTCCCCCCTAGGCATACATATACTTCTCCATATTCCCTTACCTAAATGCCTCCACTCTGTTCCCAGACCTGGCAAATCCTATTCACTCATCCTTGGATGCCGCAGGAGCAGCCAGCACTGCTCACAGCCGACTCCTCCGTCTCCATCACAACCTCCCCAGCCTGCCAGCATCTCACTGCTGCAGCCCAGCAGCCTTCCACTGCTCCCTCCCTTGCTGTGGGGTTTGTACTCACATGGTTTCATTCCCCCACATCTGTCCTGCCTTCACACGGACCAGAGCTCAGGACACCCTCCCCACGCCTCTGAGCCTGCTCATCCATTTATGACTGGGGTGTTTTTCATCCAAGCTATTGTTTTCTCTTTCCTCCTTGGCTTCTCAAGTATCCCCAGCATAGCCTTCTTTAACTCTGTAATCCCAGTTTGCAACACAGAGCTGGGCAGGGAAAGTAAGCCTTAAGTGACAATCACAAAAAGCCAAAGCCCACCACATTCAGTGTGCTTTACTCTGCTCCTCAGAAGTCTGAAAAAGCCACGCAGTGAGAGGTGTGCCTGAAGCCGGGCTGTCCTGCCGAAGCACGAGCATGAGATGCGGAGGCTCCGGCGCTGAGTCACGCTGCCGGGGAAGGAAGCCTCCGTTGAGCTTTAGGTTTTATGATGTTTTATGAACAATCAGCCGTGCTGAATCCCACAGAGGGGTTAAGTTCAAGCATGAAGTCACTGCTTGCTCAGATGGAAATGAGTCGCAGGGTGTTTCACCACGCCTCTGCTCCTCCCTCGCCAAGAACTGGCAAACCCTTCAGGTTTTTCTCTGTAAGAACTGGATATTGCCAAACCACTATTAAGCCTTAAATTTATGCCGCTGGAGAGAGGAAACTATTTATAGAACGACCAAATGAATGAGTTTGCTGGACCTAATTCATATTGGGTGACTTCAACAAGTTATATAAGGGCAGAATTTAAACCATTACCTTGAAGAGTTCTCAGTCTTTTCTCAAGTTTTCCTGTTGTTTTGCTCTCCTCTGTGCTGATTATAGAGCTGGGCAATATTCTACAAGAATATTTGAAGAGGTAGATGTCTGATATTTGCTTCATGTTATCTCTGACCTGCCAATGGCACCCTCAGCAGACCTTGCCCAGAGACCCCCTGCAGCCAGTGGGCTCCACCGGCCTCCAAAATCCAAAGTGCCAGAGACCCCTCTTGTCTTCACATAAACCTGGTAATGCACTGATGATCTTAGGAAGGATGGAAGACATCTTCTTCCCTCAAACCATTTCTCAAAAGCAAGTTCTGAATGCAATATTAGGTGTAAAAAACATTGCAGCTTAATTTGGCCTATTTCTAACAAGATCTTCATTAAAAAAATGTTGCACAGGTTTCGTAACAAGTACAGAACAAGTATCATAGTTAAATATATCAATTGAAACTCTGAACTGAGTTCCAGAAGCCCAAGAATCATGGATGCTCAGCTCTTCTGAAATGTTAGCTGCCTTCACATAGCCGTGTTGATAAAATGCTGGTCAAGCATAACTCAGAGCAATTTTAGCTAACGACACAGCATACTTATAGTCCAGAGGAACACAGATAACTATTTTCCCATTCAGTGTGGCTCTTGCAAACTGCTGAGGCAATCAGCAGCCCCAGGTGCCAGTGCAGACACAGCTTTCCAGGACGTCCCAAATGCATAGCTCCGATTTTCCAGTGTGGGAAACAACCTGTGTTGTACTACACAAACGCATCCGTACCAACAGGCAGTGCCACTCCTCTCTCGTCACAGAGGATTGCTTTTCTTATTACTCTGAGGTACGTCAGAGCAATTTGTGACCTCTGCGTTGGAAAAGGGTCAGCACAGCCTACAAATGCATTTCAGCATCCAGCTGACCGTCCACAAATCGGTGCCTGGGAGTGTGCATTTACAAATGCTGCAGCTTTGCAGAGGATACAGCAGCAGCTGAGTGCTGGTTTTGGCATCCCTGCCAGCCCAGGTCTGTGCATAGGTTGGGCAGCAGTGCTGGGGGCACATGCAAGGTGTGCCTGATTTTGTCCAGTTAGTGCAGACAGGGAAATGCCCCCTGGAGACTGCTTTGGTTGTAATATTTCCTCTGTTGTAAATAACACTTTGGGCTCTAGTCAGAGGCCTTCTGTCTGCTCAGAGACACCAACTGCCCGGCTCCCACAGCTTCAGGGATGCTGTTTAGGTAATAATAAGGAATTGAGTCACAGAATCATAGGACACCCTGAGTAAGCAGGGACCCACAAGGATCACCGAGTCCAAGCCCCAGCTCCAGACAGCATCACCCCAAATCCAGACCCTGTGTCTGAGAGCGGTGCCCTTGAACTCTGGCACTCAGGGCCGTGCCCACTGCCCCTGGGCAGCCTGTTCCATGTCCCCTGCCTTCTGGTGCAGAACCTGTCCCTAACCCCCAGCTGCCCCTCCCTGACATAGCTCCATGCCATTCCCCTGGGGCCTTTTTGCTGTCCCACAGAGCAGAGCTCAGCGCTGCCCCTCCACTCCCTGTGAGGAGCTGGAGCCGCCATGAGGCCTCCCCTCAGCTCCTCTGCTCTGGGCTCAGCCGCTCCTCACACAGCTCACCCTCCCATCTCTGTGGCCTAACTGAGGGTCTGAACTGTGTAACGTCTGTTAACACAAACTCTATTTTTTTGACAGATTGAGGGAACTTCAGTTCCACAAGTAACAGCAGATCTTCTGCAACATCAAAAGGAGCTGAGCAGTGTTTTAGGCCTAAGACTCCGACAGCTCTTCAGGCTCCCCAGTGATTCTAGTAAAAATGATGAGTTATAAAGCAATCCTTGGCTTGCAATTAAATATCTTAAATATGTGTCACACCACAATCTAAATCATTCAGATATTGTGTTGTCATGCATAAAAAGCCAGGCAAGGAGGTGGACTTTAAACAAAAGCAAGATAATGCAATAAGAAGGAAAAAAAAAAAGGAAAAGATATTAAATGAAGTGTAGGAATAAAACTTGGATGTTTAACATGCAGTTTTAAGAAGCTCTCAGACAGTGCTTGAAGCAGGGGTTAAATCTGATTCTTGAATCAGACAAAGCCTGACAAATTCTGTGAGAGAAATGTGATACTTCTCTGGGCTGGAGGATATTAGCAGCACATAGCTGACATCTCTGCAGCGGCAGCTGATGAGAGCAGGGCTGCAGCAAACAGCCTCCTCTGCTCTGCAGCCAAAGAGCGAGCAAAGATTTCCTGTGCTCACAAACGCAGCCCTCTCTCATGCTCCCAACACTGCTTCATCAGAAAGTTGTTCGTGTCCTCGCTCAGCAGCTCCTGTAGCTCTGGGAAGGGCTGGGCTGAGGCTGAGGTATGGAAGTGACTAAATAAACAAATAGAGGAGTAATCACAGGCGCACAGCGATACTCCCTCTGATATGCCAAGCACAGTCATGATGACAAAGTGATAGAAGCTTCCCAAAGATATCACACACAGGTCATCAGCGCCTGTTGCACAGCAATGCCTGAAAACACAAACAGCTCCACCTCACATCGCTGCCTCTGAGCTGTTTATACGTCTCCTAAGTGCAAACCAACACATCCAGGCGAGGCAGACACACTTTCACTGCCGCAATGTGAGTTTTAACACGGGTTCAGCCTCACTGCAAAATGAGGACAAGAAGGAAAAGTGCCAATGCACTTTGTGGCAAGGGCAGTACAAATTAGCGTGCAAGTTCTGCTACCAGGATTATAATGGCTTTAACAGGCATATACCCACATTACCATATGAACTAAAATGTTCTTGAATATTTGGCAGTGAAAGCTTCCAACCTGAATGGGAATGAGCCCCTTGTGTATATATATGCTGTATATAGCATACCTTAAAAGGTGTGGCAAACATTCCTTTAAGTATGCTAGGAAACTTCTGCTCAGACACTGGAGAATATGAATGGTAAAATTCACATAGGAAGGTCGGTCATACAATGTCTTGCATTCAGGGACCAAATCTACAGCTGGTCCAGCCATTTTTACCAGAGAGGGGAAACTTTTCCTCTCCCCATCACTGAAAGGGAATAGATTTGAACAGAAAATATTTGTCCCCGAGGCACCC
>PPHD01020725.1:0-13536 GCA_002909625.1 Bambusicola thoracicus | reverse complement strand
TTCAGGCCGTGATTCAGCAGTTCCCATACAAACAGAGGTTAGCCAAGTAGCATAGGTAAGCCAACAGGATGCAGCCTGTGTTAACCCAGCTAGTCCTCAGCTGTCCTGTGATAATGGCTGTTTCAAATAAGCTGTAATATTCCAAGCTGGCTGCATCTCAGGCTGCTGAGAGCCAGCACACTGAGGTGGGGAGCAGGGGCATATGGGGAGTTAGTCATTCTCTCTGCATGCAAGTGCTGGCATTTGGAAATCCGTGGCACATTCAGAAACACTTTGTATGAAGGCATCCTTTGCAGCCCCATGTCTCCTTGGAGTCAGCAGGAGGCCAGCAGAGATCCCCGCCTCTCCTCGCTTTGGACCCCTGGAAAATTACTAACACTTGTTCTTTCTTGTAAAGGAAAATTGCGCACCACCCGCTGGTTGTGCCCAAGCCCAAGATTTATTAGTTTCAGCACTGATTAAACCTATGGTGGCTGACTATGTGCAAAACCATAATCCCTTCCTTCCCTCCTTCAGAACTTGCACCATTAAGCTTCCCAGCCACCAAGATCCCACACTATTCTTTTCACGCTGAGTATTTGATTGTTTCTTGATTATTTATGTGCCTGACAGTGACCTCTTTGGGTCAAGGACTCCATTTTTTCCGCAGTTCATTTTCCCATGTAGTGTTGCAGCTCTCCGGGCCAAGGAGATGCCCAACAAATGGGCCGTGGGTTCCCCTGGTGCAGCATGAAGGGCAGGACCTGGCTGTGCCCAGCCCAGCCCTGTGCTCAGTGAAGAGCTGGCCCTGAGCTCCCTTTCAAGCTTCGTTTCTCCCCCTTTCCATTTCATTTCGTTTCTCACAGTCATTACCCTGTTGCTATGTAGTCTCTGTTTCCTTCTGCTTCCCATCACTGGCTTTGGCCAGCCAGCCCTATGCTGCAGATGGAACGTTTCCCACAGATTTTGTTTGACTTCACTTTTCTTTTATGTATTTACTTTAAAAGGCACAGACTTTTCTCTGTGTTACTTCTCTCCAGAATCTGAGAACCTGGACTACAGGCTGGGAGCCATTCACGCCCTGGTCTATAAACTACCTGACAAGAACAGAGAGATGTTAGAGCTCCTCATACGACACCTAGTCAAGTAAGCAGATGTTTTTTCTGTAAAGCCAAACTAAGAGGAATGGTGGAATCAGCAGAGCAAGCCTTTTCTTGTGGCAGGTTTGTAAAACTGCATCCACCATTGTCCCCCTAGGGATTTACATTCTGACTGCACGAGTGGTGTGATGATCCCTGCTACCCTCTGCACTAAGTGGTGCTCCTTGTTCTGCTTGCTGCTTCCATTGCCTTTCTGATAGGCACAAAGCAAGGGGCGATTCTAACATGGAAATACCATCTGAGAGAGCGGAGCTGTAAACATGTCGCCTCTCAGTCCAGTTAACAAGAACATTAGGTCTGGGGTTCAGAACAGCCATAAGACCTGTGCCTCTGGGCTGCATGTGAAGCGTGCTTTGGTTTTGTCTGCAGCTCAGTGGCCTGAGCCCTCAGAGCAGCATGAAGACTTCAGCATACAGGTGAGCTGGCAGTGGGTGCTTGGTGGTGCTGGGCAGCACCGCTTCTACTTGCTTCTGCCAGCGAGTAACTGGAAGCATCACTTACTGGATGGTGATGGCACCAGCACTGTGCTGGGAAAAGGGCAATTTTCCTGCTTTGTCATCACACCGAATGGGAAGGCTTGGTGCAGGAGCTCTGCCTTCTCCACCCCATGGGGGAGGGCTGCGTGGCAACTTGTGTGTGGGTCAGGAAGGAGCAGGACTGGCAGAAGCAATGGCTGCTGAGTGAAAAGGTTTGCTTTGGGTCCTTGGGGAAGCCTCTTTCAAAGCCAGACTGCTGCAGAAATAAACAGCTCTGGGATTTCCACACCCTCCCACCCAATGCTGAGCTCTCGGTGCTGTGCCCTCCGCCGGGTGAGGAGTGCAGGTGGTGCAGTCCTGCTGCAGGCTGCTTCCAGCCCTTCACACTTGTTTGTGTGTTCTTGAAGCCTCTCTGTGTATGTGGCAGAATGAGAGCGTCTGCCTTGCAGTCTGATGAAGCTAACACTGGAATGGTGGTGGTGATGTTTATTCTTTAAAGTGCTTGTGCTTAAATTCTCTTCCTTACCGCCTTTATGCTCGCAGAAACCTCTCTAAGGAGAGCTACAGTGCAAAGAATTCATTAAATCTCAGCATCAAAGCCCTTCTCCTTTGGCATTCAGAGCTCAGGCTTGCTGCTTTTGAAAACACAGTGTCCATCTCGGTGGTTAATGCTTCAGTCGGTGACTGGTGTGCTCCGCAGGCTCGTGTGTTCCTCCCAGGCTGAATAGAGGGAGCTCTGTCCTTTGCAGACTGTGCTTCTTTCAGGAGGAAGATGCTGTGGAAGTTGATGAAATCCTCCAATGTCCTCCCTATGTTCAGAGAGAGAAAAAATTGAAGCCAACAGTCAGTCTGGGATAAATAGGATATTCCAAATGAAACGATCCCTTTCGTGTATGTGTTGCGCAGATGGCTTTGTGTGCAGAATTAGGAATCAGACATTGAAAGAGATGGGGTAGAACTGCCGTCAGCACCTTGCTCTCCCACAGTGGTCCTGACTGGAGTTGGTGCGCGTCAGAGCTGTGGACCCATCGGGTCTCTGCCAGGGGTGGGAAACAAATTCTGATGAACCCAAACGAGGAGCAGTGAGCCGCAGATTCTTGTTGTACCTTCTACGGTTCTTACAGTAGGATCTGCTTAGAAAAATAATAAAAATGACAAATGATTCCTTCTCTGCCACCTCTCTGCAGCGTGTGTGAGCACAGCCGGGAGAACCTGATGTCACCATCCAACATGGGGGTGATATTCGGACCGACCCTCATGCGGGCGCAGGAGGACACCGTGGCAGCAATGATGAACATCAAATTCCAGAACATCGTGGTTGAGATTCTCATCGAGCACTTTGGGAAGGTACGGGGCTGTGCCACCACTCCCCACCCCCGTGCCTGATGTTGCTGTGGCAACAACTTGGAGTTGGGCTGCTTCTTTTGTGGTCTCCCAAGGGGTGGCATTCTTCCTTTAAAATATGCTGTTTTGAAATGCTTCGTAGGGAAACAAGCAGCACAGCGGTCGTTCCTCACTATTGCCTGTAGTTCTGAAGGAAAACTCTGAGTCTACTGGGTTTTTGGTTTTCTTTTTAAATAAGATAAGCATCCGTATTGAGAGTATTGTTGTCTACCTGGAGGTGACGGGACATGATGCTGGCTTGTGCTGAAGCTGGGAGGCAGAGTACAGCGTAACTGTCTGGGGCAGGCATGATGCAAGACATGGCACTGCCTGCCATTACAACAGGAAAAACACCAAAGCAACCAAGTATGGAAAGGTTGATGAAAATGATTCCAGTGCACGTAGGGCTGTGCCGACATGGGTGTGGGGATGGGGAGGGACCTGCTGCTGGGGCTGAGCTGTTAGAGGAAGGTTCAGCACCCAGCCTGTGTCCACCATGCTGAGGGCAGTGCTGTGCTCCAGGTTCCTAAGCAGGAATTTGGTCCTTCATAGTACATTGAGTTATAGTGTTGGAAGAATCCCTTATGACTCGAAGGAAGGGGGAGTTTGATGGCATCCACAAGTGAGGGGGTTGCTGGCTGCCCAGTGATGGCAGCGGGTGGGAAGAGGGGAATGTCCTGCTGGGGAATGGATGAGGAGGCCAGAGCTGAAGGAGCAGGGCTGTGCAAAAGTGGGTGTGGAGTCAGAGACCGAACAGAGAGCAAATGGATGGTGTGAGTCCATTGTGGTGCCAAAGACTGAAACCAGAAAAGCGGGATGAAGGAGCTCAGAGGGACTTAGGAGCATCCGCACACAGAGCCCATGAAGATCCCATACTGCTTTCTTTGTGGATTACTGCAGATGCCTGTAGGTTCTCACGGCAAAGGCTGTGTGTGCTGGGATGCTCACAGTGCTCGCTCCCGAGCTCAGCCTCTGTTGTCGCCCTCGTGCCACCTCTGCTCAGGCTGAGTCAACACGCAGTTCACACTGCTGCCTCCAAGAGATGGAATTCAGTCTTTAATTAAGGCAGACGTCTCTCTGCTTGCTTTTAATTTCTTCAGCAATAAGGTGAAGTTAGGAACAGTTATTAGATGGAGCGTGTGAGTTCATCGCTGGAGCTGAAAGCGTCTTCAGCTCACACATATGCAAACACTTCAAATGAGCCTGAAGGAAGAGACGTGACTTAGACAGTGCGATATGAAGGCTAAGGACAGAGTAGCTACTCATGAAGTCTTTGGGCATAATTACTCTTTCTGCAGTTTATATATCAGTGCCACAGCTAAATTAAATCAGTTGATCCCTCTGGAAATGCCTCTTCACTGTACAAACTTTCTAAAGGCGAGGATCTGTCAATATCTTCGTACCTTCCAGTTGTTTAACTTGGATTTGTATTCAGAAGGCAGAATCAAAGGAAGATGCAGCACTCGCATCTTTAGCAGAGCGGTGTGGTGGGGTTTGAGAGTGGCTTCCAAGTGTTGAGAAGCATCTCATGAAGGCAGAGGTCTGTAGTACTTCTGTAGGCAGCAGGGAGCAGCAGGCGGTGCCACCCCCCCTGCGGGACACTCTGCCCAGGCCTTGGGAGGGAGAAGGTTTGAGGGCTCAGGGGGTCGTGGTTTTCTCCAGCATTTCTATTTGCCTGGCAGAACAAGGAACGTGCTTTTAGTTACAAAGATGACATCCGTAATCAGATCAGGACGGCCTTTTAGAGGGACAGAATCTGTGGGTTCCTCCATACTAAGGGGAGGTAACCCCATTCCTGGCTGTGCCAGGGCTGAGCTCTCACCTTCAGGGCTGAGCTGCTTCCTGCCAGCCCCACCAGGATGGTTTGGCCATGCCATGCCATGCTGTTCCATGCCGTGCTGTACTGTGCTATGCTGTACCGTGCCATGCTGTGCTGTGCTGTGCTGAGCCCAGCAGCTCCTGCTGCCCCGCTGCACTGATCCGCCCCTGGAGGCCCCATGTGAATTCAGTTTATGTCCATGGGAAAAAAGCAAAAGCAGTTGATGTGGGGCTTTAATGTGTTGTTTCATATCATCAAAGACTGCCCAAAGGCTTTATTTTTTTTCAGCTATTAAAAAGACGTCTGGCATAAATAAAAGCCTCTAAATTAACCCCAACCAAATAGGTGTCATATGAGCAGTGAGAAAAGGAGATAGAACTGCTAACCAGCATTGTTTCTGTGCCAGTATTTCATCTGAGGTAATTTGAGGGTGCCACACACTTCACTGTAGGCCAAGAGCCAAAGTATTTTTGCTGTTCAATCTCAAACAATGCAGCAGCTTGTTTGGGTGCTTGCTGCAGATTGTATCGCCTGGTTAGTGTGGTAAACTTGACGCTTCTCAGAACATATCAGATTCAAAGCTGACTTAATCTGCTCTGAGATAATTCGCTGCTGCACATTTTCTCTGTATTGTGATCTCGTTGCGTTAATTAGCTCAGCACTGCCGTGGTGTGTAGCACGCTGCCTGTTGCAGGAAGGCAGCAGCCGTGCAGGGCTGTAGCACCCGACCCCAAAGCGTGGGGCTGCCCCAGCAGCTCCCTCCAGCCCTGGGAACGCCGTGTGGTCTGGTGAGCACCATCTGAAGATGTGTCTGTCCTTACAGATCTACTCGGGCCCCCCGGAAGACAGCGCTGCCCCCCCAGTGCCTCCCCCCAGGGTGGCTGCCCGGAGGCACAAACCCATCACCATTTCCAAACGCCCTCTGCGGGAACGACCTGTCTTTTTTGGGGCTTCTGTGGAAGAAAGTGGAGGTCAGTTCTGCTGCTCTGTGGCACCCTCACTCTCCCTCACTCCTATTTCTTTTAGCTCCTTTCCGGGAGCGATGTAAATGATAACAGAGCTGCATTTACAAGGGCATCAGCATGGCAGTTCTGGTGTTTCGTGAAAAAGGAAAGTGAGAACTGATATCAGAGGTTGCATTGCCTCACAGGTCAAACTGTCGCTGGCAGAACAGCCCTCAGTCGCTGCCTGGCTGTGTCCACACTCGATCCTAACCCGTCCATCTGTCCCTTGACTCCACAGCAGACCAGCTCAGCCAGACCCCCAATGGCAGCATCGCCACGGAGGCCCCCAGACCACTGCTCCGCAGCCGCCTGCCCGCACCCCGGCCGGGGGGGGAGGAGGCGGGACGGCCGTCTGCCGAGCCGGAGGTGAGCAAGCTGGTGCCCAGGCTGCAGGATGGAGGTGTGAAGCTCTCCAGCAAGGCTGCCAACGGTGTGGTGAGCAGCCCTGCCCTGCGGACCTCCACGCTCCACGCCAGGAGACCTGCGCCCCGGCCGGGCGGCTGCGGCAGAGATGGTGAGTGGCACACCCACGGTTCAGCCTCAGCAGGGCAGAGCAGGGCCTTTATACAGCTTCATAAGCTTTATACGTATGTATGATAGGTATAAATGATGAGTTTGGGGCCAAATTTGAGTTGGTGCTGCCCATCCCCTGGAGGAAGGTGCTGGTGCCTCTGTGTGGCTGTCCTCGTCCCTCGCAGTGCCAGCACGCAGCTCACCACGTGGCACACGGTGCTGTAACTGCGTGTGTTTGGAGCTGAGCTGAATGAGATCCTCAAGATAATGGTCGTAAACAAGAAATACTGCAACTTCTGCCATTGCCAGGCTTATTTGTGCACTCTCCTGTTCTTTTTAGATGTTGTCATCCTCCAGCAGCTTTGCAGCGCTGTATTTAGCAAATAAAAGTGGGGCTGCATGCTTGTCAAATGACTCCCACATACAATAAAGAGAAAGAATAAAAGGCCTGGCTGGGTAGCACAAACATTGAGTTCATCTGACTAACACTACTGACTTAATTTAAATTTGTTGCATAAATGGTAGGTGGAAATCTGCCTCTGGAAGAGCGAGATAGCTTTTGAAATTGGCTGGTACGTCGGCTCCATTTAGTGCTTACAGATCTGGCGTTGTCACATTAGCACACATAGCGTGCTGACGGCGTCATCTGGAGACACGGCGCAACAAAATGGGCTGCTGGCCCCGGGACATATAAATAGGGGAACACTGAATTAGCAATAAAGTTATATTGCAGCTATACTGACGCTTTAAAATCAGTGCTGGAACATCGTACCACGCTTCAGTGTGGACAGCTTGGGGGTAATTCTGAGAAGCTGGAAAGGCCAGCAGGAAGAATGAGAAAATAGGGCTTTTGTCGAGACGTTCCAGTTGTGCAGTTTAGAGAGGAAGTTCAGGATCAGAATTTACAAATGCAGGGATGGAAGAGATGTGGCTACAACTTGTCCTGCTGAGAAAGTCGTGGAGGTCCTGGCAGGTGAAGGGCTTAACGTGAGCCAGCAGCGTGCTCTTGCAGCCCAGTAATGCATCTTCACAAACACCTCATCCTCTGCCAAAGCTTCACATGCACTGTCTGTGATGTTCTGCCTTGCAGGCGAGTACGACGGCGTCCCCAGGCCGCGGCCCCATGGCGATAAGCCTGTGATAACGCGTCCCCCCGTGAGACCTCCAGACCCACCGTGCAGGGCTCCCATCCCACAGAAGCTGGAGCAGAGGCCGGATCTGATAGCAGCGACAGCAGAGGAAGTACCTTCCTCAGTGTAAGCCAGGAGCCGGGCAGGCAGCGTGGTGCGGGGCCGCAGCATCAGCCCAGGGCTGTTGGCCCCAGGGGTGGGTGGAGGGAGGGGGTTTGGAGTGACCCAGAAGTAGGAGCTGCTGCCACCTACCAGGGGTGTTGGAAGAGCAGAAGGAAAAACACCACGCTGGTTTCCAACACTGTTGGCGTAGGATGGCTGGAGCTCATGCTCATCCCATTCCCCATTCAATGGGCAGGGGTCTGAGTCACTTTGGAAAAGCCGTGTGAGAGCCGGGTCAGGCTCTGCCCCTCGGGCACAGCTGGGGAGGAGTGTGGCCATAGCAAAAGCAAACACTGCAGGAAGAACAAAGCTCTGAGCCTTGTCCGGTGTAGCTCTGGGGCTGACTTTCCTCCCCATCGTCTTCTCAGTTACTTCTCAGTGCAGCTGGAGCTCCTTCCCTGCCTGGCTCTCAAATGAGTCTCTCAAATGATCCTGCTTGGATCTCCATTAAGGAATTGGATGCAGTTCAACTTCATTATCAGACTTCTTCCAGTTTTTAAAGAGACAGAAACCCTGCTGTCCCTCACTGGGATGTGCTTCTCCTTCCCCTGCCGTCCCATGGATTCTCAGGCTGTCCTCCCTGCGTGCTCCCCTGATGCTCTGCCACCAGACTTAAGCTGTAGGATTTGGGGTAGCCACCTGCACAGTGCCTGTGGCAATGGGAGATGGCAAAAATATTTGTCATCCTGAAGGTCTGCTGCACTGCAGCCCTGCGTTCTGCTGAGAGCCCCTTGTTTGGCTCTGTGATGTTCTCCATATTCACTCCTTAATCCAGAAAGGTGCTGTCAGTTTCACCTCCATGCTTGCAGGGCAGGAATGGGCTTCGCCTTTGCTCTCCTGAATCACTTATAACTTTTCCTTTTATGAGGGCAGTTGGAAGCTTAGTATGAAGCACAGAGTAAGTGGAGAGGCCATAAAAAGTGACAAGTGCACATTTACAGCAGCACATAGGTTTCTGAGCAAGAGCATTTAAATAAGCTGCGTAATTAAAAGTGATGAAGGGCTGCCTGGTCAGAGCAGCGTGCAGGAAGCACGAAGTGCAGCCGAGAGCATGAGGAACACGGAAAGGCATCACTAGGAAGTGATCGTCTTCAGTGTCTGCTAATGCTCCTGCTCTTTTCCATGGCACAAATGCTATCTGATTAGTGAATGGCCTCAGCAGTTGATTGGAGTGACCTCCTCTCTTGTTCTGCTTGCAGAGTGGCCTCCAGGACCAAGTTCTTTGAGACGGCATCCCGAAGAACCAGCAGGTGAGCCTGCGCCCACAGAGCCGCTGTGCTGCAGCAGTGACCCCCGCTGGGGGCACAGAGCCATCCCCTGGGGGCACCGCACACCCAGCAGGAGTTGTTCTGGGCTCAAACACCGACCTGAACAAACAGCCCTGAGTGCAAATCCACTCCAGGCAGAGGCTGCATGAAAAATTAATCATAAACCCACTGAGTAGTAAAGACATCATTGCGCGTGGATTTAAGTTGGCATAGTCCATGTTGTTCTTACGGCTCAGCCTTCGTGGAGGGCAGATCATGGGAGAGATGAGAAGGGCTGGGAGATGGCAGCAGGAGGCAGCGGTGGGACCCATATGTAATGTCTGTGCAGGGCGTAGATCCACGCGGCCAGATGGGCTGTGATGGCACAGCCTGCATATGGGAGCCCTTGGGCTCGGTGGGATGGCAGGGCTTTGGGGTGCTGGCACTGTGGTTTGTGGCAGCAGGTGTCATTTAGAAAATATCTGCTTAAATAATCCTCAGTTTCCTGCTCTTAACCACTGAGCTCTGCCAAAAGCGCAGATAGATTTGCATGTCAGAATTAAGCTGATAAGAGTTGATTGTTCCAATATCAGCAGTGAAAGCACTTGAAAGATAAATCGTTGACCTGACTGCTACTCATCACTCTATTTATTTGCATTTAATCTTTTTCTTTCTGTTTTCTTTCACTCCGTTGCATTTAGTTCTTCATCACCACAAGGCAGGATCCCGGGTGATGAGAGCTGAGACTAAAGGTACGTGTTGGTAACAGTGATCAGCCAAAAGCATGTGGCGGTCCTCAGTTCAGCTGATGGAGTGGTGGGAGTCCGGAGGAGGGAATGGGATCTCAGAGAAGGGACTGGGAGAAACGTCCTTTCTGCTGGAGACCTTTGACAAGGGAAGGGTTGGGGCTCGGGGTGCTGCCTGCTGACCATCCTGCTCTGCTGATCCTGAGCTCCTCCTTGCAGCAGTCAGGGGAAGTACGAGCACTATGGAAACAGCCGTGCCAGGACTTGGGGTTTATGCTGGTTCTGGGTTTGCCATCACTGATGAACACACACTGCTGCACGTTGCCACACTTGTTTTCTTCTTTCAGACAGTGCAGCCATCTCAGCCCAGCTAGACCAAGGAGATGTTCTGTGCTTGTGGAATGGACGTGTCACAGCTAAAACTTTTCCAGTTCAAATGACCTGGAGAGCAGCTATCATACTGGACGATAATTTCGGAGTGTGCTGTCAGAAGTGGCTCAAGAAATTAGAAGGAGGAGATAAAAATGGCAAGAAGGCCATTACTGCGTTTGTCTTGAACTGTTCCCAGTCCTTTTGCCATCGCTCTGCCCAAGTGAGGGACGCTCGCCAGGTGCCTCTGCAGGTGGCAGCAGTGCTGGGTGAGCACCCACAGCAGCACAACCAGGCTGTGAAAGGGACAGCAGAGCAGAGAGCTCTGTGCACCTCCGCACGTTCTGGGAAAGAACCTCAGCAAAGGCTGACCTTGGACAGACGTCGCCAAGTTCAATATGCTGATTCCCAGTGCTTGGATGCTGGGGAAGAATGACTGGAAGTTGTGTCCTTGCCAGGAGAGGCTCTCCCCATACACTGCGTTCTCCTCACCCATGAAGCAGTGGTGTTTTTCCACGTGCGTTACTGGCAGCACCATTTGCTCTGGAGCTGGAAGGCAGCCACAAACTGGAGGGGAGCGGGAGGACGCAGCCCTGCTCCTGCTGCTCCCATCTGCAACTGGAGCTGCTCCCCCTGGACCCAGCAGAAGTCTCAGTGCCCGCGGTTGTTCTGCTGGGCCAGCACAGAGGTGGGGAGGAACTGAAACTCCAAAACTATGGGTCAATGCCTGAAGTTTTTCTAAGAGGAACACAGTTTCTTACTTGCTTGTTACATTAATTTCCAATCCAAGAGGTCTGTGGTCTCTTTCCCTCAGCAGCAGTATTGTATTGATGCCTCTGGTCTGGAAGGGGAGCAAATTTCTCCATGCCAGGACCTCTCCCAGTGCCTGCATAGAGGTCTGTGGCTCCTGCCAACATCAGGGCTCAGCGCTGAGCCGTAGCATTTCCCTGTAGATAGGCAATGAGCACTTCTCTGCTTCCTGTCAGCAGTCCAAAGGCAGCTTCTGTTTCAGTGACTTTCCTTGGGTGCTGGGAGCATTCCCAGAGCAGTCACCAAACACTCCCGTTTGTTCCCCAGGCACTCCATCCCCCCAGGCCCAGCGCAGCTGTACAGGCAGGAGGCTGCAGCAGTGCTCTGTGGTGTGCAGGTGCTTTCCTTCTGTGTGCCTCTGCCTGCTTCCTTACTGAATGTGATGCTGGCCTTTGCTGAGCACACAAGTGCTGTGTTGGTGGCGCTTCCATCCCCGTGGGCTTCAGCGCTGCCCCAGCTGCTCGCTTCTGTGCTCGTAGTCTGAGCAGTGGCACGTAACAGTGGCTTTAAGAGAAGGCATCATATCACCACCTGGACTACATTACGTGCAGCAGCATCTCAGGGCTTCTCCACACTAAGCTGAGCCTCTGCTGCACCCTCTCACGAGCAAACGGGGTGAACAGCATCAAACTGGAGTGCATTGCAATTCCTGTGCCCAGGGTGGAAGTGCTCCTTGGAAACAGGCAGCTCTGTCCGTAGATCTGTCACAGCCGCAGTGTCACCCAGCAGCGTCAGCTCAGTGCCTCCTCCCCACTTCCAGCAGTCCCTTCTGATTTGAGGACCCCCGAGGCGGTGGCTGTGGGCAGGTGGGGTCAGCATGCAGCTTCTGTTCTGCACTGAGTGCTGAGCAGCCCCGTGTGAAATGGCAGCTGTCAGTTCTCCTGTCCCAGCGCTCCTGAGCAAATCCAGTGCCGTGCAGATGGCATGGATGCCTGTGGGACAGCGGTAGAGCCTGAAAAAACAAAGCCAAGTCTTGTTTTCACGCTCAGCATTATAAACAGGGGGAGGAAGCGGCTTATTAAGAACATGTTTCAGTGTCCTTTTAAATGTGTTTGTCACACATCTGTGCTGGCTTCTTCCTCACCAGCACGACGGAGCCCTGGGGACTCTGTGCTGGGCTGGGAGGCACAGCCCCTGCACTGTGCTGTGGGACCCCGGGCCGTCAGCCCTGCAGCCATTTGGTCACATAGCAGTGTAGAGTACTTCAGTGTTTATAAAGTTTCCATGAAGTTAAATGAAGTCCAGGTGTGGTTTTTTCCTTCCGCAAACAATGCCTGAACATTGCACAAACTGCCAGCCCTGCTGTGCTGCACAGATGGGGCTGCAGTGCCCGGGGGAGGCAGCGGGACGAGGAGCCCTGCGCCCAGCACTGCCCTGAGCCCCTCACTGTGCCTGGTGGCCATATTGCCCCGAAGCCCTGTGGGCCCCTGCCAGCACTATGGCCGTGCTCACTGTGTGCAGTTCCCCTGGGGCTGTGGTTCATCCATATCTGTCCCAGTGTGGTTGCACCAAGCATCACAGCTGCCCACAGGCACAGGGCACGGTGACCCGGCAGCCCTGCAGAGCTGTGTTCCTGCTAATACCCCATGTCAGCCTGTGCTGTGGTTAGTGGGGCAGCAGGGCTGCGGGCCGGCTCGCCCCAGCCCAAATTGCTTCCAACCGCAGCCCTGCGGGACGGCTTTTTGTCTCCTTGCTTGTTAGGGTTTTTTTTCCAGTGAGCACCAAAGGCATTTCTGAATGGCATTACTGCACTGAAATGCATTGGCTGGGCCCAGCGGGACCATTGTGAAGCCGCAGCCTTTGCTGTGCTGCCAGGGGGTGTGGGGGGTGAGCAGCCCCCAGTGCAGCTCCACAAGGAGGCACGGGCTGTGCTGCACACTTTAGTGTGTTTTCTTACCTTTAACCTCAGGCCGCTGAGCGTTGTTCAGATCCCTCTGCCAGCAAACACCTTTCCACGCAGGACTGTGACAAGTCCAGCAGGCTGCTCAATCCTGCTGCCTTATCAAAGGATCCACAGCTGCCACTGCCATTAATTTGCAGTTGACTGCAGATTTCCTTACGTGATTCACCTGAAGGCTGAGCAGCAGCAGCAGCAGTGGGTGCTTCAGGTGTGGGCAGGGCAGAGCAGAGCATGGAGGGCTCTGGGAGCACCACCTCGGGGTGAGAGGTGGTTTCCTTTTGGTCGGTTCTGGGGTTGGATGGTCAGGAGGAGTGCGGTGCTGTGTGGGATGTGGGGAGCACAGGTCCATTTTATCCCAAAGTTACAGAGGAATGGAGTTACAATTGCTCGTAAAGACACTGAGAGCAACAGCAAAGGAGGAGGACACGGGGCTTTATTAGCGCCTTGCTTCGAGAATACATTAATCAAACGAAATTTATTTTTAAAAGACCCAAAGAGACGCACGTGAAGAGATCAGTCAGCTGATGGGCAAAAGGAATTACAGCTCAGATAATTAATAGCAAGAATCCGGCTGTGAAAAACAGCCTCTGTGAATTACCAACAACAGCCTCATCCATTTAGAAATTACCCAATTATTCTTGGCGTCTCCAACACCTATTATTTGTCACACCGAGCAGCATTTCTCATGCACATAACTGAAATGAAAGCCGAATGCAGCGTACAGCAGCGCTCCCACAAACAGAATTCTGCCTTTACTGTGCTTGGAACAACAACAGATCTGAAGTTACAGAAGAGCTGAGCGTGGAGCAGGGAGGGCTGCCCGGGGCACGGCACGGGC
>PPHD01020724.1:0-13536 GCA_002909625.1 Bambusicola thoracicus | reverse complement strand
GTGCAGGATGGGGACGCAGCCCGCTTCTTTCTCATACTCGTCCAGCGGCGCCGCCATCTTGGTGCGAGCCGCCCGCCCGCTGCATGCCGGGTACTGCGCGCGCGCGGCCCCTCGCGCCCCCGGCGGCGGCTGAGGGGAGGAGGCGAGACGGCGCGGCGCTGCGCTGCGCTGCGCTGCGCGGGCATGCGGGGAGGGAACGCTGCCCTAAGCCTGCCGGCCTCGACAGTTCCCTGTGGGCTTCTTCTCGGTGTCAGGCGTCATGGCCAGGCCAGCCTGTGGCGTTTTCTTCATGGTTTTTTTTTTTTTTTCATATTTTGAAATAAATATTCTTCTGCTGTTTTAATGGCCACAGCACGAGTGTGTGGTGCCCGTGACAGCCATTCCCCGCGGTGCCTCTCGCATGTCACTCCCACCATGCCCCTTGCTTTGCCCCACAGCCTGCCCGGATATGGCAGTGCTCACTGCCTGCTCTGCCACGCTCTGCAGCGGCTTGGCCACATGTGCAAGTGCCCTCCAACGCAATCCTTAAAATCACTCAGTGACCAAACAGGCTCAAAGCAACCACTCCATGGACCAAACCTGCCGGGGGTTCAAAGCCTGTTTGGCAGTGGAGAACTGCAGTGTGCTGTCCCTTGGGCTGCCTGCCTTAAGGCCTGTCTGGTGGCTTCCAGCACAGGCCAACAGCCAGCTGCCCTTCCTGCCTGAGGGAAGACAAGCTTCCTCTTGGCATCTGGGGAGGCCAGTGGCAGTGCTTCTGAAAGGAATGTTTAGTGTAATTTAGGTTTGGGAAGAAATTTCAACTTAATTAAGTTCATTCTAATTTGTAATGAAAGCAAAATGAGTGCTCCTCTGTGGTTTATGTTAATTTATTTCCAAACAAAGTAATGCTTGTCCGGTCCTCTTTGGAGGTTATGTTCATGTCTACAAGTAGCTAAGAGAGCATAGGAAGAAATCAAGAGTGATTTCTAAGGTTACTGAAAACCCCTCGCCTTTCTAAGAAAGTCTCCAAAGGATTCTTTCTGATCACTGGTACCAAGATGAGCTGATGGCTTCTTACATCCTGTCACATACATTATCCAGATGGACAAGCTGTCTGCTGCAGATTTGGAGACCAAATCAGATCTTGTGAGGCAATAGGTTTTGTTTTATTTGTATTCTCTGTTCTTACTACCTGTGTAATATGCGTGCAGCCGCTGTTGGCAATCTGAAAACTCTTTATTTCAAAATTATCTGCCTGTATATGTTATGTTTTAGAAAAAAAATGTCTTTCCAATTACAGAATGTTATTGCTGGTTTGATTGCTGCTTTATGTTGTCATATCTATGGTGCTCTTGTTTGCTTCCCTGAGAAAGGGACTTTATATAATATGTTTTGTTATATCATAATACATTAAGCTCGTAAGCCTAAAAACCCACAATGATATGTTCTTCATTACTCTCCTGTCTCATAAAAAATGTAACAGAGAATCACTAATAAAATTTGACTACAGCGTTATTAAAATGTTAAACCGTAAATATCTTTTTGCTGTATAAATAAATGTAAATTTGCAATTGTCAAGAAGAAGAATGACGTGAGATTTAGAAACCAGGACTATGAAATGAGTATAAAAGCATAGCCCTGAAACCCTGAGGTACTGAAGTGCTAAAAGAGCAGAACACGACACACAATACACAGAAGGGGATTTTTTTAACTATGTGTATGATTAAATGTATGAGAGTTTAGATATAATTTGCAATCTGGTTTCTGCCAAGAAGAGGGTTTTCAACCTTCTGCAAACCTCAGAAACAGGAATCCTATAAATCAGCACTGTTCTTTTCTTATGCATAATAAAGGAAAGGATCGTAAAACAACCAAAAATCTTTATAGCATCTTTACTATACATGTTGTATTTCTCCGGAAGTCTAAAGAAGCTATGCTTCACTCCATGGCACATTCAGTTTCTGCTCTGAACTGGATTGTAAATGCAAGCCCAGAAGTTTCCCTTTTTATACTCTGTACTTCACAGGTCCACACATTTTGTAACTGATTCTGTTCTCAATGACGTCTGCACAGAGAATGCTTGCCATTACACTTAAGGCTCTATCTGAGTATATAGTTCATGTGTGGCCCGTTATATCCTTCTTCAGAAGTGAATCTCTCTTTTATTCCCAGTCATTTCCTAGCCTGTAATACAGTTGCTCGGAAACACGGTTCTTTACTGTCTTATGTTGTCAATTCCGATACACTTAACAACTACGCGGAGTAACTGAGCAGCAGGTACAAACCTAATGACCTGCTTTGGTAACAAAACTTGCACCTCTTTTGCACAAATGTAAAGGGCTAGAAGGTTAGGTGTTTTTCTGGGCTCTGACTGAAACTTACTACCTCACCTTGAACGATTATTTTACTCCTTTATATTTTACTTTCATCTGTAGATCAAGTATTATGTCACCTAATTCAGAAGGGTTTTCTGAGAACTTACTACCGTTGCAGAGCAATACAAGATTCTCAGATTAAAAACGCCTTGTAAATGCCAGGAATTATTGTTGACTGGTAGCAGAAAATGCTATTCTGTTTGGTTTCATAGAATGATCAATTGCTGAGGTGTGAAATGTTTTCCACATTGACCAAAGGTTTTATCCAGTGCTACTTTCTAGTAGGAGGGACAAGTCTATAATGTTGGCCAAACACAGTGTGCACTGAAAAATGCTTCTAGATTTTAGACTGAAAAAAAAAAGGAAAACACAATTCATCAATGCCACGGACCCTCAACTTTTCTTCCATTTTCCTTTTTTCTTCCCGACTTCCCAGCTTAACTGGGAAGTAGAGCAAATTCTTATGATTCTCTATTACATAGCATGAATTTCAAATTTTCTGAATTAACTATTAGGAAAAAAACCCAAAAACTTTGGCAGAGACAAGACATAGTGTACTTGCAAAGTAAGCATCCAGATACTGGTCCCGTCATTATAGATGGTTGTACAGCTGTTTTATATTGTATCTTCTACTAAACTTTGAATCATGAAATAAAAGACATATGTCTTAGTTGTATTTCTGTGTTATGGTGTTACCATTTAAAATGACTAAAAGTGCAATTAAACAATGTTTATATTTGCTGTTAAATACCACAGTTCAAGGCAAATGCTTGCACTCTTGGAAGGCAAAAGCTTGTAGTGAAAATACTGGAATGTCTTAGTGCAAAAATAAGTGCTAAGTCAAGAATACCCTTCCTAACTCTACAAGAATGAGCATCTTTAAAAGAACTGCATTTGTCCTTCACTTTTCATCTGTAGTTTTCACTAATCCTACTCTAATTAAAACATCATGAGTTGGATTTACTATCATATTGAGGCCTCTCTGAAATTTTCCTTTCCTTAGTCATTCAAAAAACTGGCTTCACTGACAGTGGCTAAAGTATCCGTGTAAGCCATATTGCATTCCCGTTCACTGGGAATGTTTGCAGAGCAGCTATGATCAGAACGAGTAATGTAATTAACACAGGAAAAATGAAATACTGCTAGAGTGACATCCTCAGCACTCCTGTGACCTTATGTTTTATGTCTTTGTTATTAGCTCTCTGCAGTGCGTTTTCTAATCATGTTAGTTTGTGTGCTCTGTGTTTTCTCAACTGATAATTACATTCACCCATCTAAATGTGGATGAACACATGAAACATGTAATTCTGCTTGGGTTTCTCCAGGTCTGTGCTTACTCTCTGCGTTCACTTCCAGGTGGAAAGCACCCAATTCTCAAGCAGTGCTGACCAGCTTGGGTCACTGACAACCTGCGAGTACAGCCACCCCCAGGTGCCCTCCTTTTTTCATCTGCTCAGGGCTCTAGTTCTCTGAAATCTTTGTATAACGTACTTCTACAGGCCAACCTACTGCAACATACTCTCATAGAATCATAGTATCATAGAATGGCTTAGGTTGAAAGGGACCTTGAAGACCATCAGGCTCCAAACGTCATGCGCGGACAGGTTTGCCACCCACTAGATCTTCACAGGAGAGGTGCACCTGCCCTCCCACCTTCTTGGCCCTCCCCTGGACCTGCTCCAATGGATCCGCATCCTTCTTGCTCTCAGTGCCCCAGGCCTGGAAGCAGAGATCTCACGAGGGCTGAGTAAAGGAAGGCAACCCCCTCCCCTGTTGCCACCCCTCTTTTGATGCAGCTCAAGATACAGTTGGCCTTCTGGGCTGCAAGCACACATCGCTGGTTCGCGTCCAGCTTTTTGTCCACCAGAACTCCCACTTCTTCTCAGAGTAGATCTGCTTTCATGCTTTAGATGTAAAAGAACATCCATCCCAAGACAGAATCCGGGCAGACAGCACCCATCGCTGGCCTCCGCCTGGACACAGAGCTGTTGACAACAACTCTCCGACTCCAACCATCCAACCAATTCTTTATCCACCTTTATCCAGCACTACTGTGTTACTGAGTGTTTAAGTACACGCTGGACTCAAAAGCACACCATTCTTTAAAGACTGTATGGGTTTTCCTTCTCTGTGAGGATTAGCATCTTTTATTTTTTCTAACATTGTCTCACTCCTTGGCTATGACAAAACCTAACATACCTAATTTCATGAACGTCTCCCATCTCAGTTTTTGCTACTGAAAAGGCAGCCTAGCATGAACAGTGAAATTTGCTTTAGTAATTTCATTTTTAATCCCATGCTTTAGGCCTTTCACATTTTTAGAAACTCTTAAGTCACCAGATCTTCCTTCAGTGTAACAGGAGATAACTGGAGGGAAATTTCAGATGAAATTAGTGAGCCCCTTTCAATAAAAGGGAGAGCAACAAAAAAGCTCATTTCATCTCTTCTCAATGACCTCTTTCCAACCAACGCGGACAAAACTGGATAAACTACTACGTCTGGTATGGCCATCTTTCTTTTTGAGGGGAAATGTGTTTAGTGTTCAGTAGAAGTCATTTATATATGAATGTCACAGACAGGATCATGCTGGTACTACTGAATTTCCTTTCATACCTTCCTGAAGTTAAGATAGGCTATGATATCTCAAAATGCATACTTTAATAAATCATAAAAGATATTTAAACTGACAACAAACAGTTCTTCCCCTGTACTGGGCAGGGAGTTACATCTGAATTCAAATTAGAACCAGTCATCATAAGAACAGTCCAGGTAAAAGCCATAGTTGGTGGGAAAATTAAGATACGCTACTATGCTTCCTTCTGCCCAAACATCTCCATGGAATTTGTCTTCAAAATTATAACCCAGGTGAAAATGCTCTCAAGGAAGCATATTAAGGAGGATATCAAGTATCCAGAACTCACTCAATCAGAAATCAAAGAGCTGGTGAGGATGACTGGGGACAGTTGGAACTCAGCCGTGTGACTGCAACATGCATCCATCCACCAGTCAATGTTCTGCGTGTGAGAGATCAGTGAGTGATGTGCTTTGCCTTACTGCCGTGCACTGTCAGGCTCCTCTTCTCTGCACAGCCAGCAAAGAGAAATAGTCACAGTGGCTGCAATAGGCAGCTGTGGCAGACTGTTTGTTTCTGCAGATCACATCAGAGAGCCTGACAGTTCTCTTACACCTGCTTTCTAGTGATGGGTTTCTGAATTTCAGTGCTGTTTGTCTGGATTTACAGTGTTGTGAAGAAGGGAAAGTCAGACACAATGTCTATACTACCTTTACTATTTCTCATATCCTACCACATTTTATACGGGGCAATTTTGGATACCATGCAGTATCAGTGATCTTCCCAGAACAAAGGGAAAATGGTAGAAAAATCTCAGCTTAAGTATTATCTGATATCCAGGTCCTCCCTTAACCACTGTAAATTGTAATACACGGCATGGACAATGGTACTAACAGAAATGGCTTCCTTCTTTTTCATTGCTCCTGTGCAAGTCTGTTGGGGGCAAACTTGTTTTGATGGGAAAGGAAGCCGTGATTTGGCTACTGGTCTGCAGGTAACAGGTACTATGCAGGACTGTTGGTATGAAACAGGGTAAGTCTGCCCAAGGAAGTCTGCTTGTTTCCTGGGTGGCCACTTTTCTCCTGTGGAAACACTTGAGGAGAATGCAGTCTTAAAAGAAGCTGGAAATCCCATTTCAATGTTAAATTATGTTACATGTTTCATTTGAAGGGAGCTTTTTTTACTTCTACCTTTCCATAGGGTAATTGGACCTCAAATCTCTATGTCAAATTAAATGTGAAGAGCTGGTCATGTAGTATTATATTATTGAAATACAATGCTGATGAAATAAACACATATATGACAATGACAAACTGTAAGATGCTAAACGTATTTCTGGAATCCTAAATGGCTTAGTTAATTGCTATTGATGCTGTGATTTCAAAAGGAATTTAGCCTCTGGTTGTGACATCTCATGAGACCCCAGCTGGAGTACTGTGCCCAAGTCAGGGGCTCCCGACACAGAAAAGATGTGGAGCTTTTGAAGAGGGTCCAGAGATAAAAGATGAAGCAAGAGCTGGAGCACCTCTCTTATGAAGGCAGGCTGAAGGAACTGAGCTTGTTTAGCCTGGAAAAGAGAAGGGTGTGGGGAGACCTCATTGCAGCCTTTCAGTATTTAAAGAGAGTTATAAACATGAGGGAAATCAACTTTTTACTTGGGTAGGTAGTGATAGGATAAGGGGGAATGATTTTAAACTAAAGGAAGGGAGATTTAGATTAGATGTTGGGGGAAGTTCTTTACTGAGCGAGTGGTGAGGTGCTGGAACAGGTTGCCCAGAGAGGCTGTGCATGCTTCATCCTCAGAGGTGTTGAAGGCCAGGCTGGATGGTGCCCTTGGCAACCTGATCTATCATGTGATCTAACGGCTGGCAGCCCTGCCTGTGGCATGCGAGTTGGAACTTGATGATGCTTGATGTCCCTTCCAACCCAATCCATTTGATGACTATGATTCTGTGACATCTTTCTAGAGAGTTTCTTTCCATCCCTTTCTGCTCTTTTAGCATAGTTTTGTCTTTGTCTTTTTTTTTTTTTAATGGAATCATTATTAAGCATTTGAAAACAATTAAATGTGGATTGTTATTGAGCATAGCAACCTCACTCTGAGGCTTTTGGTGTTTTCATCATTTTATTGTGTATTTTTCTCTGCTGTCAAAATAATCTTACAAACTTACGTATAGCTCACAAATAACATAAAATAATCAGATTCTTTCCATAAGTGATTACCTTTGTTGGTACAACTCCACATGCTGACAAATTTGTCAGTGATGGATAGTGATTTAGAAGTATAGAAAAATGGGTGGCTTTATGTTATTTAACATTCTTATGCCCACTTTTTTGCCTCTAAGACAATGTTCATATCTTTCCCACTCATCTTAATTTGAACACTTGATCTTGATATCACATCATATTCATGGATGGCTTTGCTCCTATCAAAGCATCATTTATTTTTTTTTTATTCACTATAGCCAAACTTACTGTTACTTAATGTTCTCACTGCTTAGACTGCCTAATGCAGTCTTAAATATGTCTAATAGGAATACTAAAATACTTTTTTATGTACTTATTAGTCTCCTCTGAGCTTTACCCTGCAGCTCTTTCATTAACACCTCCAGGAACATGCTGCAGATATCAGTTTGTTCTGCTAATGTGTCTGCCTGTGCTCATTCTCTGGGGCAAACCTACATCAGCCCTGTGCAACAGCTGATACTGGATTATGTTTAATATTTGTAAGGCAAGATGAACACATTTGGGGCTGGGAGCTGACTTACTCTTCATTAACGTCCATGGCCATTTTTCATTGCCCATTTCTTATCCCAGACCTCTCCACATATACTGGGCTTGTTATTCCAACTGCCTTTGAAGAAGGCACAGAACATGTCCAAACACTGTATTAATGAACTACGTGTAACTGCTGAGGGAGGAGCTCTCTGCCAAACTGAAAACAAAAACAGACCAAGAAAATGAAATCAGTAGCCATGCCACTGTTTTAGAGCAGTATTAATGAGAATGAAGCAATAAATACTCAATTACAGTGTATTTCATGGACTTCCTTCTCAGGAACTGAATTTGAGGCAGGATGAATATTAAAATAAAATACAGAGCACAGTTAGGAGTTTAATTTAACATCTTTGGATGAAAGCCAATAAAGGAATTCTTTTTTGTAATTTGTATCAAATGAAATAAATATTTTCTCCACTCAGTTCAAAGACCAGAGGAGCATGATAAATTAACACTGTTCCCGTTTACAAGCTCAAATTTGTTAGCTTGATTGAAATAATTTTCCATGATTAAGAAGATGCCCAAACATACAATAATAAGACAGTTTTGTAAGTAGCATGATCATGGAATGCTTTCTGTAGTAAATGTAAGCAGGAACTGCAGTCATGAGCGTCATGATAGTCATCTAGATAGACGTCTAAAGACCGTTGTGAGAGGCAGCCTGTTGCCAGAGATGAACCTGCCCATTGATTGAACATGTAAGGTTGTTTGCATTCATGTAAAAGAAAAAAAGGAATGGCATCAGGAACAAAATAGAAAAGATCAGAACTTTTATCAAAGTATTAAGAAAATGAAAAATTAAAACCAGAAACCTCCTGCTATTCCTATTGTCCTTTTGCTTTTCATGGGACATACTTTATTTCTCCATGTTTTAAATCCTGTAGCAGACAATTAGTTGGCTGTCTGAAGTATTTAAATCACACCATTAAGGTATTTTAGATTTATTATAATTAGAATTAAGGACAGTAAGTAAGAAGCCGACACCACTCATGAAAAGCTTCAAAATTGTGATGGAAAATGTTGCATGAATTCCTGTCTTGTTTAGATGTGTGATGAATAAGTATTTATTAATGTCATTAATTACTACAAGCAGGCAAGTACTCTGTTCAGAGGTGCTGATGGGATCTAGGCTATGCTTCAGTTGGAAAGAAGGGTAGAACCAGTGGCTGTCTATACACAACTAAGCAAGGATATGTAGGGAGCAGCGATCTCTACTGTCTCAATGATAGAGCAGAGGGAAGAATGGACAAGGTTTTAGGGTTGAATTTCCTATATTATATTCTTATAATGACTGCCTCAGACTACTGAGGCTACTAAATGAAGAATAAATCCCCATAGTTAGGCTTTAAAATAAAACACAGCAAACACTGGATGAAAATGGCCAATCTGAACTACAAACTCAAGCTTTCATATGCATGATTACCAAGAGCGTGGTGAGGCGCTGGCACAGGCTGCCCAGAGAGACTGTGGATGCTCCGTCCCTGGAGGTGTTGAAGGCCAGGTTGGATGGGGCCCTGGGTAGCCTGGTCTAGTATTAAATGTGGAGGTTGGTGGCCCTGCCTGCGACAGGGGGTTGGAGCTTGATGATCCTTGAGGTCCCTTCCAACCCAAGCCATTCTATGATTGTATGACTGTATGATTCTGATTCTATGATTCTATGCAGAATCTTGCACTTGCAGGATCTTTAACTTGCAGGATCAAGACCTCGGTCACTTTTGACTTAATTTACTGCTGACTTTTTTATCAGTGTTCAAGGAGAAAAATAACAGACTCGCATTTAATACAGCAGAACTAAAAGGTTTGGCAGGCAGAGTGGTATTTAATAGATGGGTATATAACTAGGCTTTAAAACTGTTACAAACGGTCACACACTATATGGCAACAAAAACTTAAGCAGTTTATTGTAGTGTAGCCTGCCACTGCTAATTCATAAGCCTTTTAGTTTAGGTTCCAGCATTTGCTACAGGCACATACATGCTCCCAGCACGCCTGGGAAAAAATGACAGAACACCTCTATCAGGAATGCTGCACCATAGCACTGAATTTTAATAGGGAAGGAGGGGACTAATGGCAAAAATAATCAATTTCAGTTATAGAACTGCAGATCAGCACGTTGTAGCTGAGCCCATTCCACTGCTGCATGAATGTGAGCTCCCCTGTATAACACTAGTGGTTTCAGAGAGAAATGCAGCATTGTTCTCTAATGATGAAATGAAAAATAATGCAGACCACAGCACCATGTGCTTAATTTCTTAGAAATGTCTTCCTTTTTCCTGACTGCCTGTGTCTGGTGTTCTTATTTTTCAAGCAAGTAATGCTTCTTAGCACCATGCTTCAGAGCTTCTGCATGCTGAGGCAAAGGAGCAGAGCTGCTGCTTGCTGGGCAGGGCCGTGGGGAGCCCTATTGTGGCCAACATATGGGCCTGGGGAGCGCCCCCTGGTACTTCTGCAAGTGCAGGCTGGGTAGCATCCTAAGGCTTTGGGGTGAGCAGTCAGTGCACACAACCTGTGCATCCAGCAGCCTCCCACCTGGGGACCGGAACCTGCAGAGCTGGCTGCCTGTGGTCAGAGATGTATGGTAGAGCCAAGCTCTGGAGATTTTCACAATACTGGTTTTACACGATCACTGTAGCTAGAGACAACAGATCAAAACAGGTCTTTGGTATAAAGGAGAAAATGAAGAGACTTCGCAGACAGAAATCCAGAGTTGCCGCTCACAATAATGACCAGTAGTGAGCTACGTTGTATAAGCACAGTGCTGTTTAATTGGAATGTCACTCTGTGCTCATAGCTTGCTCTTTGCAAATGTTCATTTCCCGTCCTAACCTGGGGGTAAATCCACACATAAGGCCAAGCAGAAGTGGAAAATACAGTGAGAGGAGCCGGCTGCATCTGCTTTATTCTGAAAAGGTAGCAGTGCTGGAAGAAGCACAACACACCGGTAATCATCCAAAGCTGAAGGTTGCCTCTCTGTGGGTTTTGTGCTTGCAAGACATTTTTGTGGACATTACCTTTGATCTAGCCTAGAATTCACTTTCCAAGGCATCTGAATTGCTTGGAGATCTAAGATCCATTTTTAAAATTGTCTTGGCTCCAAAGTAATACAGGATCCTCTGAAGTACTGCATTTATACAAAAGGATGCTGGCTTGAGTTCATGTGCATTTATTTAGTTGTGGTATTTCAAGTGCTTGTCAAACGCATGGGGAAGAAGGCATTCAGAATGACTGAATCAACAGATAAATAAATTGGTAGCAATTGCTGCAGACTGAGAATTCTGTAGATCTCAGAACAATTTTTGCCAAAACAAGAGAAGCCGTTGTAGTGAGTAGCATTTAGTGGAAAAACCAACTCTATTCTCTTATGTGCTTCTGTCTGCTGAATTTAGGAACCACTGGGATGACACTGAGCAGGTCTGTTTTCAGCCTTGCAGCTGAATTTCTCGTATTGTCATTCTTTTCCAAAATCTCCTTCTCCCATGAGACCAAAGCACATCAGCAGCCTGCAGTTTCAGTCAGTTGGTTACCCAGAGCTACCAGCTGGCAAGATATCTCCCACAACACTGAGACCAACGAGTCTAGACTTATCCCTTCAATTGCTGCCATTTAATTCATTAATGCATGTATCCCTTAAAATAGCTGAGAATGTCCTCTACATGCACGGGATGCCATGTGCAATATTCCTGAGAACTCGTGCATTTCTTTACACTGCTACTGAGGTAATGGAGTAAAGAAAACTTCTCCTACCATATTTTGGCATCATTTTCAAGGCCTGAAGAAAAATAGGAAGCAAAGACTGAAATTGAAGATTAATTAGAAAGCTAATAAACATACAGAATGATCGTATTTGTGAAGCTGGGAAATTATTTGTTTCTTTGCACCTAAGTGCAAAGCAGATGAAGTTTTTCAGGATATGAGGAGAATGAATTAATAGAGTAAGGGGCAGAGAGAACAAAGTATGAAGACATGCAAAACTCTGCCATCCTGTAGCTTGTTATTCTGTAGTAAAGAGATCGGCTAAGAGATGAGATTGGCCTCTGTGATGCCTCACAACAGCAGAAAAACGAGAGAAGCATTCCGTTATCTGTCATGAGTTAACAAGATGAAGGTCAGCAGGAACATGAAATGAATTTTTATGAGAATATTGGACATCTAAAACCACTCTATCTCTTGCCTGGATTATCATTCTGGCTCTTCTTTCTGTATTTATGTTTTTGACTTCTAGTGGGAAAAATTAAGAAGAAACGATAAGCCTTCGCTGTCCTGACATAAAATCTGCAATAAAATTCAGCCTCTGGAAGAAAAGCTTAGAATCCATCAGGGGAGAAAATACATCCCCTTGGTAATTGCTTCGCAATGGCAGAACACTGAGGACGCTCTAAGGATATGAGGCATGAGATTATAGATCTAATAAAAATGTCTGTAAAGTAGAAAGTAATTGAGATGTTTTAGAATACATTCAGCAACCATGAACTGACACAATAGGACCAAAATCTATCAGCCCGCTTGAAAGAACAGAACCAACAACCTTCCAGTGTTCCCTTCAAGGACAATAGGGGGGGTTATTTTTTCTGTTATACCTTGGAGGAGTTTCCAGTTTTTAAAGCACAATAATGCTGGAGCAAGTTCTGTCAAACATGAATAATTGAATTTGAGTGGAAATGCAGAGACTCTCAAAACACAATGGAAGACTTTCGAAGGCACTCAGAGGGAAATATACAGGCTAGGTTTACTACTCCTGATCTCATTTATATTGCTAAGCTTGGCCTGTCTCCAATGAAATCAGTGAAGTTATGCTGGTGCAAAATTTCAGCAAAAGTAGCTGTGAATCAGGTTCACTATTTGCAGGGATCATCTCTTAAGAGAAAAGAGCAGTGAGTATTGTTGGTACCTTTGCAAGCATTGAAGTAGACAGTATGAGTCCATGAACAGCAATAGGATTATTGAAAATTTCCATCACTCCGTATGCTGTGAACAGTCTGTTCTCCCATCTTCCTCCAGTGGTGTTATCACTCTGTATTTGTGCTTATTGCATTAGACACTAAGGAACTTCAACACTTTGCCTGCAAGGGCATAGTGCAGATTTCTGAAGCCTGCTGAGTTCCCAAACTGTTCGTTCCTTCAAGAGTTCATCTGTGGAGGGAAGCCAGGTTCTGCCCTTTGCTGACAGCCTTGTTTTAAGTTGGCAGCAACCTTGATATAGAGGTGGAGATGTAGAAATAGGAACAGGGTAAGCCAAGGTTCAAAATGAAGGAGTAGGCGACTGGGAACACATGAAAAAAAAACAGGAAAAGAGCTCTGAGTAGAAAGGAAAGAACACGAGTCAGTAAAGATGTAGAGAACAGACAGAGAATGGCAGGCAGAGGGACAATTTACTGCCTAAAGCAAGCAGTAGAAGATAAAGAAAGGAGGTTATTAAAGAAGCAGAAGGTAAGTGGAGGAAAAAAAAGTGGCATTTCTTACTCATTATCCCTTGAAACATGTTTAATTTCATCAGGTGTTGGTTAATCGTGAAGTTGCTGTCATTTAAGCTAATTTTTGAGTTGTGCTCTATCTTCTTCCACACGATGAACATAGCCTATAGGCTGGGGCAAGGGAGCAAGGAAGCAACGGGGACTCATTCTTTCTGTGACTAAGCAGTACTTGAGCTTTTCTGACTTTGGGATGTCAAAAATGGCATCGAGGTTTTGGTCTGTTTCTAGTGTCCACAAATCCCAGGCACTTAAAACACAGAAAAGAATCGCCTTTTCTTCCCCAGAGCCCTGTGCAGAAATAATGTTTCCAAAAACAATGCAGACAGAATTAGAAAATCAGGCAACAGATCCTTTTTACCCA
>PPHD01020723.1:0-13536 GCA_002909625.1 Bambusicola thoracicus | reverse complement strand
TCTCTTTATGTCCTGCCAAATGTGACGTTTGACCGTGGTATATTCAGGCTCCTGTGCTTCTTTATGTTGTTTTGGAAGTGCTTTGAATAAGAAACAATTCTGTCGAGGATTTTGTGTTCGGGTTCTACGTTTGCTTGTTTTGATGAAAGGGCTTGGACCTCCCCAAGTATCAGCTTAGGACTGTTTAGTTTTCTTGTTTAGTTTTAAGAAAAAGAGGGCATTGTATTAAGTTCAGATGAAAACAAAAATCACTTTTCTCACCTGGGAGAGTCTAAAGAAAGCTTTGATTTTCCTCTAAAGTTGATCATTGCAGGCCATTACAAAAACTTTGCAACCTGGAAAATGGTACGTTCCCCGTTTTTACTCCAGTGATATGCCAGTTCATCTTCTGAAAATAGGAAATACAAAAACATGATGGAGTTTTCAGTATGCCCCCTAACTGCGAAGTATTGTCACAATAACTAAATTTCATTCTCCTATTTAATGTGAAATATCTTTTCATTTACTGTACCGAAGCTATTTCTTCAATATCAGTACTGATGTGGAGTCCCAATGTTAAATTGTAGGCTAGGGGTCAAAAGCAGGTTAACAGGTCGTGCAGCTTGTTGCTGGTGTGATTTTACCTGGGTCTGATGACTTAATCTTTCTTAACAGGTCATGAAGAGTTTGCTAAATTAAGTTAATTACAAGAGAGAAGGGGCACATTATAAATCAAGGGCAAACTATGCAAGACAGCAGTGGTATTTAAAATAAAAAACATAAACACTCAATAAATTTTCGATTTTAGATGTTAACAATTAGGCAAATAATAGACTGTTTTACTAACTGCAAGTTACAGTTTCTGCTTCTATAGTTTCGTTACCATCCTAACCCCCAATTCAAAACTTTTTAAATGAAGGTGTATTAGAAATAATGGAGAGTTTTGTTTGACTGAAGGCCGACATAGTCAATAAATTCACTGTTCTTGATGTGACTGATGAGTGATGGGAGCCATCGCTACAGTTGGAATACTCCTTTTGAAGTCAGCACGGGGTAATCAGCAGCTCCTCCCCTTCTTAGCCTTCCTTTCGCAAACTTGAGTGCACATACCTGAGAGAAACGAAAGCCATAACATTGGAAAACAGTATCTACAAAGCTGTATTTTTCCTTGTTATCAAGGCAGAGTTTATTTCAGATGCTCTCTGAAATTACTGTTGTAACAGTAGGTTACAATCAAACATGAGGTCATTACTTCAGTTACTTTGAATCATAAAATGTAATTATAGGATGACTGCATTGTTCTGTAGTGAATTTTGATAAGTAGAGCCTTCTCTGTCTCACTGTAACTAAAGTAGAAAATAGTTTATATTTGTAATTTAAATAGTAGCAAGATTTGGACCTGATACTTAAGCTAATCTCTTTTCAATCACATCAAAAATTAAGTCAAATAAAATTCATGTTAAACTCACAGAGCAAACAAAACAACAGGAAGATCTCTGTCATTACAGAGATGTTAATTTTCAAAGTGGAATATTTGTTAGTACTCAGTATGTAAATTCAGAGCAAGTGATTGAAATTGAGGTTTCTGTTATTTTTTCGTTACTTACTAGATGAAGGATGCTATAACTTTTGTTCTAGTAAAAGTGATGAGTTTTAGTGCAACATTAAAGAGGCTGTTCTTTTGACTTTGTAATAAATACAGTTAATAATTTTTAGGGCTTTTTTGTCATATTTACTGCTTAGAACCTTTACTTGCACAGAATATTTTCTTATATACGAAGAAAATATATTTATTTGTTTATTTTTTAGTTTGCAGGTCGCAGTAAGAAAGAAACTAAATACTCCCTGAAAGCAGTGGAAGACATGTTGGAGACCCTGCAAATCACTCAGTCTTAGGTTGGCACAAAGAGGTCCAATATTAAATTTTCAGATTCTTTGATCAAACTTTAATAACTTATGGGTTATGTTACTCCAGTGCTGTTAAAAATTAATTTTGTATTGATTAATGTGGCTATCTAAAATAACGTTTTCTGAGAAGTAAAATGCCTATTTATTGCTGCTATCTGAAATGTGATGAATACCCACTGAAACGGGTTACTTATCAAAGTAGATGACATAAAGAAATGTAATGAGTTGCACAACCGTCTCTTTAGATTTTGTATGTACAGTACCTGCTTTTAAGCCATAATTTGTAGAAATAAACTTGTTAAATGACTAAAAGGAATTACAGTGATTTATTGGACTTGTCAATGGAAGCTACAAATTTATATGTGGAGATTAATAACATATGTTAGAAAATTTTATCTTACTTGAATATTTAAGAATTAAAGCATGCTACGGATGTATACTTTGTTAACTATTTACTATATCAGAAGAGAGTATTTTGCATGAATATACTTTATTAGAGGAAAACATTAATGATTTTATGAATTAGTTGATATCTGGTATTGTAGACATGGAGAAAAACTTTTTTCTATAGTTTTCTTCAGAGGGTCTCCTGTACTGGCTTACGGCCAAAGACATTTGTCTCTGTGGCTTTCTGGGCAAATGCTTCCATGTCCACTTAGGTCTCCAATCAGTAAATACATATGTTCGGTTTTTTTGTTTTACTCCTTCTGTGTGTCCTTTGTTGTACATGTGTTCCACATCATGAATTTAAAAACTATCTGAATACAGGGACTGTCTGCTGGTCTGCTCTGATTTTGTACCTATGGTACTGCTGTAAGCTATGGCATATGAGCTTCTCCACGGTAACCAGGTGTTCCTGCACTGCAAGGATGAGACTGTTTGTTCTACTGCCTTATACTTACTGGAGAATGCAAATATTTTTACAGCCGTAATCATGAAAGATCTAGTACACTGTAAACGTGTGTCATACTTACTTTTTAGGAGCTTGTTTGTTTATTCAGCCAACCACCTTAATCCATGGATTTTGCAGTTCTGGTAATTTTGACTAGCGCTCCTGCTGTGGCACAGCTATCATTCATTTATCACAGCTTCAGTCAGATTACATAGCAGTAATGGAAGCCTGACAGATTCGAATAAAAATAATAGCAGCATCATTTTCCTGATAGTTGCTAGCACCCAGGCTGATCAGATCTCCGAGTTTACGCTGCCTTCTCTATATGGGTGCGTAGGTTAAAGTCTCTGCATTGAAATGTCCATTTTATGGCCTTGGGATTGGAACAATAAAGCTGAGCTCTTGCTTAAAAACAAAGCATCAACAAAAACTTCCCCTTGTGGGTTCAAAACTTGAAAATGGTAGTTGCGTGAATTCATGCCTTTTAGGAAACAGATCTCATTCTGAGTATCTATGAAATACATTACAAGCAGTGAATATAATGGTGTGACAGGATGGCTGCAATGCCCTGAGAGTAAATTTTGTCTAGAATCTCACATTAACTTGTTTCAGTGCTTAGGAATTTCAAAACAGCTACTACTGTGCAGTACTATTATTAAACTACCTAGTTATAACCTGGGGAAGTGGTACAGATCCTTTTATAATGTTATTTTGAGGTCAGTTAGTGAATTGATGTTTGCAGATAAATTATGTATATTTCAGGTGGAAAACCAAGTAAATCTCATATGTGAACCTACATGCATTTTCTGTTCAGGTTTGTAGTCTTTTACTGTATGAGTGTGCCATCTAGAGTTTTAAATCCTCAGTAGTCTTGTTTTTGTTTTACCTACATCTCCAATAATTTGATTGCATTCTAAAATGAAGAATGATGGGAAGCTGTACTGTAGAAATCACTTTGACTAAGGAACAGTTCAGTAACCAGAGTTTATTCAGTACAGTTGGTGTTTAGCCTCATATTACATTCCCTTCCTAAATGTAAATCTGTCTGTGGTTTTTACTGAGTCACAGTAGACGCTGTAGCACAAAGAAGCTTAAGTTGATCTTTTGAGTTTGAAGCACAGTAGAAGATACATGTTGTAGAGCTTCATGTTGAGAGTTATCAAACTGATTTGTATTTAGTGATTAATGCTATCGAAGTATTTTACTGTGTGGAATTTGTAATGATGAACAGCTCACGTATATTTGTCACTTATGCAATGAATTTGAATTATGCAGCTGAGGTTTATGAGATTTAAACTCCAAGGCACTGGAAAAAAAATGGCGGTGCTGAATTACTGCACGGCAGGCAACTGTGGTGCTGGAAAGTCTTGTATCTAATGCTTTATTCAGAGGCAACGTATAACAAGGGATTTAAATGCAAGACTTAGGCATTCTGTAAAGATGTTTCAGAGGTTTGTTGGCAAATGTTATCTGGTGACCACTTCAAAACTTCTCATTTTGATTACAGCTTAGGATCTTTCTCATGCACTCTGATTTGTGCTTATATGTTGGCATAACTCCTACGTAGTAGGGTTTACAAATCGGCCTAGCAAATATTTATGATGTATTTATATTTACTTCAAAAATAAATTACTCCTATAGAAAAATGCATGGGCAGTCTTTCATGCAACTGTTGAATTGCAGCAATGGAAATACAGTTTTGTTTCTGTATTCAAATGAAAAAAAAACTGATTTTCTTTGTCAGCAGGGGAAAGAACTGTGTGAAATGCCCCGCACTTTCAGCAAGCAAAGGGTACAGAAATGAAACTGATAGAATGTGATCTTTATAGAATTCAGTTTCCAGTCCAACTCAGTGATTTTGTAATTTGTCGCTGACGCTGTCTTGCGTTAAAGAATGTGTTCAAAGAATGGGTTACTTAGTTAACAAATGAACTTGATTACGTCTCCTATTGTGCTCTGACAGCAACAAATGCTGCATAAAAATATTATCAAGTGCGCCGTCTCCTCTTTCCAGAATAAAAGGCTGTGCATTGTTTCAGTAAACAGAAGCAAACTTGAGGCCTTTGCAATTACCAGCGTGTAGCAGTGATTTGAGTTTTTATATTGTGCATCCATACTTTAACAGTAGGCTTGATGTGGGGGGCAAAATCTTATCTGTTGAAGTGAGGGTTGTTGAAGAGCTTGCAAAAGCTTTTGTTCAGAGTTTGTGAAACAAATTTCCAGTGACTTTTAAAAAATCTTTTTGTCTAAATGTTATACAGTTCATATTCTCTAGTTGAATAAGTACTTGTTCAGAATATATCCCTAAATCTCTGAAATTTGGAGCCCAGAATATCTTGCAGTTGCTATTGGCAACTCTGTTATTAGTCAACGGAGGACTTCCTCTTGGCAGCGTTGTATTTGTGATGGCATCCATGTTTGCTAGTCACTGCATTTACAGTGGAACTTGTATTTCAGCCAGCTTTAGAAGGGAGGGGGAAAGGAAAGCAAATTAAACTTGACTTACTGGCATGAAATTGTTAGCTTCTTGTTACTTGCAGCCTCATCTTCCAAGAACACCAACTGTAGCTGTAGTCAGGTTTGCAATAATAATCCTTCTTGTAACTCAAGAGCTTCCATATATTCAGCTGTAAAACCAACGCTCCATTAAAATCTAAAATATACCAATTTCAGTTAAACAGTGCTGTGCAATGTGCACTTATGCTGGAACTTGGAGACAGAGCAGAACAACTCTCCCACCCTCACTCATGTTGGTGTTGGAGTAGGGGAGCATCAGAACAGTTGTTTAATGTTGGGACTTCTTCCTCTAGGAAACTAATACAGATCTAAAGAGCATTTCGAGACATAACATTACTGACATTGCTGACTGCTTGAACAGAACTTTAGGACTATTATTTAATTACAGATATTTGAGTCTTTGTGGAGAACAAAGTACTTGATATTAGTCTTATCTGGAATGTCTCTGGACCCAGAGAGACCTGTATCTTCTTGATAGGCACCAGCTGGATGTTAGATTTAACCCAGAAGCTAGTTTTCAGAAATGGACAGTAATCTACCTGCCTCTTCACAAACAAACAAACAAATTCAAAAACACACCAAAAAAAAACCACCCACATCAGGTAAACAGTTGTTTTTCAGACGCTGAATATGAAATGGAAGAGCTTTGTCAGTAAATTTAATAGGTTATTTTAATTTAATTTAATTTGTTCTGTGATTAGGAAGCGCTCCCTTCAGTATAAAGCAGTGCCAACCTTTGCTCAACTGGAATGCAGAAGGGCTAGAGAGCAGTGCAAGGACCTGTTCAGCCCATATGCCATACTGGGACTCTGGCAAGTCTGAAAGAAAATGCCATTCATCTGCGTTTAGGATCCCATAGGTGAGTATTCCTGGTGTGCAGGCACCATGCCAGCTGAAAAGAGCTGAATAAGACCAGACCAGTACAGCCCAGAGTCTGCAGGGTGGGTGGTCAGAGCCCCAGTTCCTGAATCTCCACCCATGCACATCAGCATCAATCTTCCTGCAGGATTCTGCCCTTCTAGAGACTTTCATTGGCATTTTACTTCTATCCCCCTTGGCCTGTGCTTGGTAGGATTCTTGCAGATGATTTATGCTGATGTGCAACCCTGCCAGTTTCACTGGAAGGTGCCAAGGTATGAGGGTAGAGGTGAATCGTTTTGCTGAATAGATCCTGGATCTTTAAAGCTTTTGCACTTTCTTATCTTCAGTGCAATGAGTTATTAGTGCACACCTTGGGGTCCAAACAGAATCGTTTACCTTGGACTGAAAGGACACCAAGCAACAAGACCTGTGCTGTTAAACATCTGCAGTTTGCTTAGCTTGTTACGGATGCTTGACAAAGAATGTCAGTGGATTTTATCATGCTGAACCATGTGCAAATGTATAGCAAGATCTGTTATTTGTGGTGTCGGTAATTTAGTTTTTGCAATCACTGGACTGTCTTCTGTGTGTGAGAGCATGGAGTGAAAACTTAGTGAAAACATTTCCAGATGGGAAGCCCTTCATCCAAGGTCAGAGGGATGGATGTAGGGGCACCTTTTCAGTTTGCCTGAGTCAGTGTAGGTCCAGTAATTCTCTTTCCTGTAAAAGATCACAAAGAGTGCTACGTTTTTGTATGGCACAAATAATGGGAGATATAAGACTGTATTTAAAGAAAAAAATCCTGAAAAAAATCATTGTACTCCTCTTACTTTAGCTGTTTTCAGTGTGACCTTGTTGATGTTAGGATTTGTCATGCCATTTGGCTCACATATAGGCATCCGCCTCAGGGCTGCCAGTGCAGAAAGACACATTTAGAGTGACTGCTCCCTTGGGAAAAGTTACTGATGGGCTTCCATCATTGCAGGTCATGACCTATTTGCATTGGCAATAGAAGAACTACTTGCCCCATAGTCAGTACTTGCCTAAATGAGATTCCTCTTGGGATTAAGGCCAGTTTTCCCTGAAGAATGAAGGATCTTTTCCTCAAATGTAAATGGTTGTTTTCTGTAGCAAGATTTTAGCTTTTGGACATGGTGTTTGGAAGTGAAACTTTAAACCAGGCAGATGTAGTCCTCCAGGGAAGAGGCTGCAAAAATCAGCACTGAAGCAATTTCAGAAAAGTGAGCAGCAAGTAAAATTAACCATTACTTGTGTTTATTTAGGTAATTGAGCTTGACACAGTGGTGTGTCTGACAAGTTGGTTTGTGTTTTTTATTCCATTAAATACAGATATGACACTCAAAGCTGTCATTGGCCATCTGAGACAGATTGTTTCAGTTTAGACTTTGGAAATCAGTGAATGCGAATAGATGGCCATGTGGGCAGCAGCATAACCAGAACACTATCCCTTTCCCTGGACGGCTGTTGGAGTATGTTTTGGTTCTTAGAATCAAGAATGAAAAACATGAAAAAAATATTGATGGATCTATTGAAAGTCAGTAAACGCTGTGTCCTTTTTACTCATTTACATTTTCTTCATTGAACAATTATGGATTGTTTGGGCATTATTTATTGGCGTACTTTATTGTAAGCTGGCTATATATTTGAAAGCATCAGAGGGAGAATGAAAAATCTGAAAATAATGTAAAACCTTGGACTTGCTGACTGAAATTGAGATGAATTGTTTGTAAAATGAACACAGAATTTCTGTTTTGAACACATTACGAACATTTAGTGAATTGTAACAATGTTCTAATTGTAGCCAGGCCAAGCTTTTTGATCAAAACTTCCCAGAACTGTGATGTCTGTATGGAGCCAAAAAACTCTAATAAGCTTTTAAGTAAACTTTGATTTAGTTAAGTGTAGGCTCCACCCCGCCTAAGGAAGAAGCTTTTGTTAATATGGATATTTTACTCTTCTTGGGAAGCTCCCGTATTCAAGTACTATTGAGCCTGATTAGTCATATGAAAGAAATGAGTGCACCTATTATCAGAGTAGTTTCAAGGAACATCAAGGATTTTCCCAATGCAGACCATCTTCTTAGTAAAGCAGAGATGTAGATGTGGTCATTTGGGAACAAATTTAAGAGAGGAAGTCGATAGATGATGCCATCACTTTGTAAGGGAATTGGATGAAGAAGTCCAGCGAGAGATTTATGTGTTTTTCCTCAGGCCCCTTTTTGTAGAGTCTGCTGGAGAAAAAGCCCTCTGCAGAGAAGGTTCATTTAGATTGGCTGCATTTCAGCTATTTAACTACTTAACAGAAAGTGAATTTTGACAAGTGGCGGTCCAACAGGCTGATGAGCAGCTGATAATAGTGCAGGATCAGGATCCTGTTTTGGTTCTAAGCTGAGAGCACCTGAACCATCTGTAGCTGGGTAGTGGGGCCACTCAGCTCTAACATCTGTCTTTAGGACATGAGCAACCTTCTACATGTCCTTTCAGTCCCTGCTTGCGCTGTACAACCTTCTGAATCCCTTTATAACATGAATTAAAAATAATCTAGTGATTTGCCAGTTCAGAAGGGATGGATAATATGATTTATTCACACCAGCTCTAGCCAATGTGCATAGAAATGTTTACATTTAATTATTTATTTGTGAGCTCAGAGGCCCTATTTCTCAGCATTTAGACAACAAAGTAATGGATTGAATTCTTAAAGTCATCAGCTTCCATTTGGCCTCGCTGGTACATTTTTTATTCCAAATTTTTTTGAGAATCAGACCACATATTTAAGTGCTTAAGTGCTTAGACATGGATTTGATTCTTAAATTTAGGCACCAGCTTTTTTTTTTTTTTTTTTTTTCCTAATCTTTCATTTGCCAGACTCTTAAATGGAAGCAGAATGGATAGTTTTCTAAGAGTCCCTGGCTGTGTATTTTTAAGCTATTGAAAAATACCTTTCTGTATATGGACGTATACATGTATACATTGAATCATAGGAAGAAAACGACAGATGTGATAGCTGATTGATACAGTAAGAACAACATTTGGACCAAATTAATACAAGGAACAGTTGTGAAGACTGGAATGATAGATTTTAACAAGGTAAAAATTCTGCTTGAAATACAGAAGAAACAAAGTTTGTGCTGTGACAGGTTCTGGAGCCACATGGTCATTTCTTCATGCTCCTTCTATTCCTGCAGCCTCTTTCCTGTTATCTCCCACTGGTAACATCTTTTCCTGTGTTTTTGTGGGGCAGGATTCCTGTTGTTATGCTGTGACCATCCATGACATACCCAAGAACTGAGAGATTCAGGGTGATTGTTTTCCCTGTTGTTTTGTTTTGTTCCCATTTCAGTGGTAGGCGAGGACTCGGGGCGTATTCTTTGGCAGTGAACAAAAAATATCAGAAGGCTGCCAGATGTTGGCTATCTTCACCTATTTCTGATCATTTCAAGTAAATGAAACAAAGGCACAGAAGACACTGGGAGGATGCCTGTCTGCTGTCAGATCCCAAGTGGTCTGCAGGAGCTGACTCGTTAGTTCTACCACAGGGCTGGAATGAAGAGGAGCAGATCATCTCACTTTGACCTCTCTGTATAAAGAAGACTATTTAAATGGGAAATTGTATTATTAAGGACTGGCCAGAATGCAGAAATTTGTTTTACAAAATCGAGGTTTGACTTCTGTTTTTATTTGACATCAGGAAAAAAAAGAAAACAGAAGCCTTTTCACTGCAAAAAGAGCCATACCCACAAGGTTGAAATCTATGCAGGATTACCAGTAACCTAATGACTGAGTCATTTCCCTGGGCTGGAGAGGATGGAGATTTACGTTTAGTTGTCCACCTGATTAAGAGAATCTTTGAACTTGAATTTCTCTTATTCCCGGCAAGTGACCATCATGTTGCTGAGTCAGTCTCTGTCCCACTGGTGGTTGGAAAAATGGAAGAACTCAGTAGGATAGATTGGTTTTTGATAGTTGTGTTTCTCTCTCACTAGAATTTTCAAAAATAAAGTTGACTTTGAGAAAGCTTCAGTGAAACAAATGCTTTTTTGTGAAAAGCATCTGGCTTTTATGAGTTCTAATGACAGCACTATTAAACTGTGATCTTTCACGAGCAGAACGTGGACTTTACCATATCTTTAATTTACAGTGGCTCTGTGGCATTAAGAACAGTCATGTAATTTACATCTTTTTCAGCTAACAAATCTGGAACTATACAGAGAAAGAAAAACTGGGAATATCTGTTGTCTGTGCTTGTGCCCTTTCTCTGCTTGGTAATGCATTTTGTGTGGTATGGATGTAAAGGAGTCTGCTGGGCTTTGAGGCAGCTCCAGACAGCAGGGAGATCTGGAGGCTGCCAGGGTAGAAATTTTTATGGAGCTCTGCTGGTGTCTGAAAAGGCAGAGGTGGGCTGTTTTATCCTGAACCGCCTGTGTGCCTCCTCTGTGCACACTTTTCTGTTCTTCCAGTAGCTAGGGATCAGGGTTTGTGTGTGGATTTGGGCAGCTCTGGTTCCTATACACTTTTCCCTTCTTTTTAGCTGGGTGCTGCACTTACAGTGAGCTAATGATCCTGGCCGTCATGTTCTCCCTCTCAGTCTTAAATGTCAAGTGATGGAGGGAACAGCTAAGTGAAAAGATGAGAGGTTCCAGTACTAGGAGTAGGTGAAAAAATCTTCTTGCTGTCTCCTCCGAGCTTGGATTGTGGCTTCTATCCACTGATGGAGTTAGTTTCTCTTAACTGCTCAGGATCAGTGGGTTTTGTTTTTTTTATATATGATTTTAGCTGGTTTGAGATGATTCGTTTCCTTATTATGCCCATCTTTCTGTAAAAGACACTGGTAAATGCTGTTCTAGGAAGTTGTCTTTCCTCCTAAGTCATTCAACCTGTGAGGTTATGACTCCTCATACCTTCAAATAGTTTAAAATCTTTCTCATGAAATCCAAATGCAGAAAAGGGGTAAGGTTGCTGGAAATGATCTTTGATGAACCATTTTCCCCCTTGCAGAGTGGCAGGGGAGTCAGTAAATCTGTTAAGATGAGAGAAATCTCACAAATATGTAGGAGGTGGTACTATTTGTGAAGCCCCCTGCTTTGTGAGATAAGTTGTTGACTTAGCTCTGCAACTGAAAGCGATTTGGTAACTTAGACTTTTCTGCTTCAGGTTTCTCAGCTGTAGAGTAGGATCGATGGAATCTGTTGTGCACAAGAAGTCATTGCTTGTAGGTGTTACCATGAAATTAATACAGTGCTTATCAGTTTTATCCTGCTTAACATCATAAATATTGTATTACTTGTTGGCCGACCAACCAGTTGCATCTCTGGGAATGAAGTAATTTCTGTGTACAGTCACTTCTCGCAGGTAACAAGAAATGTATGTCATGTGGGTCACCACAGTCAGTGTGACAGGAAAGTGTAGGGTAAATTCGGCAGAATTCATGTACAGTTTATACAGACTCCAGGTGTTTTAAACATTTATTGTAGGCATTTGTTTAAAAAAAAAAAAAGTCTTAATATTTCAAGTGGTTGTTAATTTTTTTCGCTCAAATTGAACTTTGTTATGAATAGATGGTGGATGTAAATTGGCACGTCTTGCTAACCTCAAACTTTCATTATTTATTCATGGCTTATTTTCTATACATGTCAAGAGCTCTTGACCCTGTAGTCTTAATTGAGTTTGTAAAGGATGGTCTGCCATCTAGATCAACAAAAGAAATGTCACTGAAATATGTTTTATGCAGAATTCTTTAAATGTTTGACTGCAAAATGGTAGAACGAGGAGCAGGAAGAAGTGTTCCTGAGTATTAGAAGGCTCATGGCTAATCTTGAGATGGATTATTCTGTATACTGGGAGTCAGACTCTGCTCTGATTAAGCACAGCAGGAGTTTTTATTTTGATCTAGACATGAGCTTGGTGTTGTGACTTTAGGGCAGTGACTGCATTGCCTTAAAATACTAATTTGTGTTTTATAAATCCATTTCAGGCCATTCTCAATCATAACAATAGTTTTCTGTATGTTCATAGTTCTGTATCGTCAAATAGCTTGCAATGAATAAGACACATAACAGCTCACATCTTCAGAGTGTATGACAGAATAAGAAACTGATTTAAAGTTCTCTCATTTTTAAACTATTTTTTCCATCTCAAGTCTGGAAAATAAGCACATTAATTTTTTAATTATTATTATTATCTTAGGCAATTCTGGTATAATTTACGTTAAGAGGTTTTGGCCTGTTTATGTGTGCTGGAATTTGCCAAAATTAGCAATGCGATATTCCATCTTTAGCAAGCGTATAGAGCAATAAATAATGACACATGACTGTATGTGAGTGTTGTTAATTTTTTTTTTTTGGTGTTCATGAAAAGCAACGATCTTCCAACCCAAGTTCTGCAATATTAGGCAGCAAGTTGTACTCTGAACTAAACCAGATGCTGATCAGCTCTGTTCCTATTATCGACTTGGGGCAGAGATGGTAACCAGACCTTACTCACAATGTTAACATTTGGAACAGATTAACAGCAGTTAGGCTGAAATGAGAAACCTCCACTTTAGTGAAAAGGTTCAAAACATGCAATGCTGTAAAAATCAGGACGTCTGTATTATGTTAGATAGGAATAAATAAGTTAACTGTAGGCCACACTTTCCTCTCGCAGGATGTGTTGTTTCCAGTTTATGAGTGGCTCTTTTAAAGGACATGTTTATGGAGTATAGTGAGGTTTAAGTCCTGATAAACCATCTACTTGATGAGGTATAGTATATCAGAACTCTCCGTGCTCGTTCATTGTGAGATATCCTTCTCTGGATCTGAGCTTAGAGGAGTTTTCTGCCTTGGGGATGAATTCCCCATGAGCTTGTGAAGATCTGAGACCAAGAAACTTTTGAATGCCAGGTTTTTTCCACCTTCAGAAGTGAAACCAGTGAGACGTGCCTCAGAGGTGCCCAGGGGAGCACATGGAGTATGTATAGCCTGTACACTGCATGCTGGGCTGGAGATGTCTCTGTGCCTGCTTGTGGGATCAGAGGATTTGCTGGAAACTGGAAGAGTTCAACCTAAATGTGAAAGAGAGCTTTATTCCTTTTAGGCTAAGAATGAGCTAAGCCTTGTCATCTACTTGTCAAGCTTCAGCAGTTATGGCTGCAACCATATACTTCTGTGTCTTATGTCTAGTGCTATATTATCTTTTTCCTCCAAGCCTATGCTTTTTGTCTTTTTTTTTTTTTTTTTTTTTTTGGGGAGGGGTGGATAAATATTACTTTAGCATGAATTGAATGACAGGATTTGGGCTAAGGAGAATTGTTCTGCAAAAGTCATTTGAAGACATTGCTGGTTTCTCACTGTGTCTATTACCTACTGGCTTTTTTTTTTTTTT
>PPHD01020722.1:0-13537 GCA_002909625.1 Bambusicola thoracicus | reverse complement strand
AACAGGAGGGGGGATGACTGTTTACAAGGGTGGATAGTGATAGGACAAGGGGGAATGGTTTTAAACTAAGACAGGGGAGGTTTAGGTTAGATATTAGGAGGAAGTTTTTCACACAGAGGGTGGTGACGCACTGAAACGCGTTGCCCAGGGAGGTTGTGGATGCCCCATCCCTGGAGGCATTGAAGGCCAGACTGGATGTGGCTCTGGACAGCCTGATCTGATGGTTGGCGACCCTGTACATAGCAGGGGGGTTGAAACTAGATGATCACTGTGGTCCTTTTCAACCCAGGCTATTCTATGATTTATGAAATCATTGAAAGTCTGCATTAAAAATGCTGTCTACATTGTGTTAGAGAAGAGAGTTATTGGATTTCATGGTAGATTTATGCTCTTGAAGATACTTCACCCTGGAGAAAAAACGAGCTGTTAATTTTCAAGTGAGAAGTTCCTTTTGGACATGCAGTGTTTCCTGGTATACAAGCTAGAACAGTTAACTATCAACCAACTATCCAACTGCATTATCTGAAGCATTTAATTTAAAAATTCTATCCAACTATGGCTTGACTATTTTATATTACAACATCTATAGATATATATACATATAACTCACCTTGCAAGAACAGGCAGTATAGGGATTTAAATAATAAATGCTAACAGCATGAGGCAGAAATTAACTAGTAAAGAAATCGTTAAAAGAAATATTAAGGGTCTAATTGAAGAGAGTTGAATCCCATCCTTTTATCTTTAATAGCCAAAGTCAACTGAAGAAATATGTATGACTTTGGAGAAATGCAGCATTGCCCTTCTTTACCGGGATAAACAGATGAACTTACTAGTGGGATACTTCCAAAAGTATGATGGGGAATGGGGGACAGGACATGAAAGTATGTCATTTAGCCACTGGTGGCTCATAAGATATCCTTAAATATATAAAGTTCATGCTTTCCTTGTGCTACTTACAATAATTAAAGAGAGTAACTGCATGTGCAGTTGAATTTAGGACACTTGAAAAGTCCAGTCCTCAGAGCAGTGTTAAAGACTTGAGCATGTTGTTGTTGATAGTGGATGGCTTTGTCCTATTAAACTAAAGGAAATGTAGGGGAATCACTAGGAATCCAAATATGAATCATTTCCACTGTAAAAGTCAGAAGACCAAATCCAGTGCTAGAGATGAAGCTTTAAACTAAAGTGAATGTGAACCCTTAAATTTAAAAAAGTGAATATCTCTGAACATCAGCAGTTTGCAGTCCAGCACACGTATCATTTAGCAGATTTAAGGACTACTATTTCACAGCTATTGATGTTAACATAAAGTAAATGATCAGTGTTGTGTGGAAACAGTATTTCTGCTCATTCACATCTCTTTACAGGGGAAAACTTAAAACAAACTTAAGCTAACTTTTACACCAAGAACTTCACAAACTCATGTAATTACTGAAGCTGAAAATCTGATTTGAGATGACAACCCTGAAAGCTTCAAATCACATCAAAATATGATTAAAATTTAGAGGATATAGAAGACAATCAGTTCATGATTCAGATCAATTTGTTTCTAAAACAATAACCAATAATGATGTGGCTGTAACTGAAATTGTCCTACAGTTATTGGATGGCTATTAAACAGAAAATACACTCAGTGTAAATATGCTCAGAGGTGTTTTCTCTGCTACTTTAAATCCATCATCGACAAAGAGAAGACAGCTGTATAGCATTAAAACATTTAAACAGATTAAAACATTAAAACAGATTTTTTTCAAATACTGCAATGCTAGCCTCCAAAAATGCAACTTTTTTGTGAAACTGTAACATCATCCATCCCAGCCTAGACAGACACTCAGCTTTTACATTTATTTCTTCCAGTTTCCCCTTCTCTTGTTTCCTTTTAACCCACCTTAATCCCTACTGATAGGATTCTCTGGGTAGATGCATCTGCAATTTCTGCAAAGTAACTGTATGGAAATTTGTGTGATCATGCAGGCTTTCTCTCTGTGATACCTAACAGTCAACAGTTGTCTTTCATCTCTATCCTTCAGTTTGTAGGAAATCTCTCTTGCTCAGATTGTCTGAGAGCAAATCACTGCATATCACACTAATATAATGAAGAAAATGAACATTCATTTGATCACCATTAAGATTCTGAACAGCTGAATTCTACTCTTGAACCTTTAACAGGACTGAAATAAGCTGAGAGAGAACATGGCTTATGTGACCACAGATCTTGAAGAGCCAAGATGGAAACATACAGTGATCTGCACATTTCAGAGTTTCCAAACTCACAAAAGAAAGTACACAATAAAATTCTCATTGAAGAACTTGAATAGATTTCTACTTGTTGCTGAAGATTATTTTCTTTCCCGTTTCTGAATTTACAAAAGGAAAATCGTAAATATCAAAAGTCAAACAGAAGAAAGAGAGAATCATATTTTCAGGTACCTCTCATAAACAGTGCTTGAATGCTGCTCATACTGAATGCACAATCAGATCACACTGTTACAGCAGATCACCAGACAGCATGCTGGGCATACTGCACACTCCTTCTGAACCACCTGCACAATTAACAAGAAAACAAAAGTTGAGGTTTTCTGAATCTACTGACAAGTTAAATCATTCCTACAAACTGAAAGTATATGGCATCTTATTTGTTATTATATTAGAAAAAAATATTCAGACCCGGGCCAGATGAGGTCTGCTAGACCTACTATGTCAATCTGGAAATGCGTCTTAGAAAGGAGGAGAAATTTCAAAGGCTTTCTATAATGCAGTGAAAGATGCATTTTGCTGCTGTGATATTATTTCACCTTTTTATTATGCCAACGCTGTATTCTTATGAGGAATAAAAGTAAAATACAGAAATTTAGGTTAACAAAGAAGACAAAAATCAGATGTGGAAATGTCCTTTTCCACTAGAAAGTGATACAATTCTTACAATATCCTTAGCGTGCATAAAATTTGAACATCTTCTGAATTTATCTCCTTGTGCACTGAGGAAGAAAAAATCTGAGGTGCCAGAAAGAGAGAGGTGTGAGTAAACCGTGCAGATTTCTGGCTACAGACCTGGGAGGAAAGCTTAACTAAACTCCAAGTATAACTCCGCCTAAGATTCAAATACTGTATTAGACTTTCAGTGCATAAAGACAAAAAGCTGGAGCTGAAACATGAGGTCTCTGTCTTTCACCTCCTGAATGAGTGCTCTGGTCTTAGGCTATTATGACAAAGACACTCATCGTCACTACACAAATACTGTTCTCTATAGGCTGCCTGAGAAAAACAGATGCCTAAAATAGGTGAGCATTATTTTCCCTCTGTACCTATCAGAGCCATCTTTCTCATTCTATTGACTAGATAGGTTACTGGCTGTAGGAAACTTTTAGGTCAAACAGTGCTGCAATTTGCTTCACATTAAGTTCCCAGGTAAGTAGATTGCGTCCCATGTGTACTTTCAAGCCTTCTTCAGTGGTGATCAGACCAAACTTTTCTTCTGTACAGGTTCTTCTCATATCACCAGAGATTTAAAAGCAGCATAACTGAAACAGAGGACAGATGTAAAAAGGATCAGCATGTGTAAATATCAAATACTGAAACAGTTTTCTGCCTGTACAAATTAGGCTATTTGACATTTATTATTATTGTCTTATATCTGCTCTCACGTATCACATGTTCTGATTTATCCAAATAATATTGCACACAGCATGGTAAGAGGGGTGCAGAATTTCCCCATGAGTTCTGAATGAATAATATACACAACACTTCTCTTCTCTGTGTCTCATATCTGACAAGTCATAAATCTAGTGCATCTACAAGGGGAAGGAGAGCTTATTTTTGTCTTACAAAGATCTATGACTAACAGTTAATGTTTACATAGTGCTTTGCAGTTCAGATGTGCTAACTTTGTGTGACACTGTACTGTTTCCATGAAGACTATTCCGGCAATTTCAGCTAAACTATAACACCAGTTCATATTTGGTCACCAAAGAGAATATAGAGTTCCCTATAACATATGAATATAACAACAAACTTGAATCCAGAACAGATTTTTAAAGAAATAGCACTCGGTTATTTCTTAATGACTAATAAATGTTATAGGTGCTCAGAATGAGAACTTGTCTTACTGCTTTTATTTCCAGCCACTTCTCAGTCTCTTGCACTGTTGCTGTTCTTGTTTAACAGAGGAATGGCTTTGCTATTAATTCTTGACAACTGAGGTTCCAGCTAACAATGACATTTACGGCAGCATCTTTAAGGAGATGAGTAGCATGGAGTTCTACATTTCAGATATAAAACCCTTAACAACGTGAGATTGCTGGCATGAACTACAGATATATGTTGTATTCCAACGAAGAAAAAAAATGGTGATTTACATTCACATAAATATTATGCAGTCTCCACACGGTGTTTACAAGGTGTGGATAAGTAATTATATGAATTAATTTTTCAGATTATCTCAATGACCATAAGCCCACAAAAAGAGGTGTTTTAACTTCATTATTAATTCCCTTCCAGAAAATGTGATTGTGATGAAATTTTTCATTCTTATCCACTAGAAATCAAATTCTCTTTGAAGAATCCCTTATGTGTAAATTCTGTACTTACTGCTTTAGTATGTTCACAGAGGAAGGGCACAAAAATCAATTTTCTGACCTGCAGGAGGTCTGTAAAGCCAGACAGTAGTTGAAATATATTTCAAATATCCCTCTCACTGTACAGCAGAAGGAAAAATCTCTGGAAGGAGCTTTCTGTGTTCTAGCACAAATTTATGATTGCATCTATCAAACTCTTGGATGCCGAAGCTTGGCACCCTCTCTGAATCTTATCCATAAACCAAAGATATAGCCAAAAGGCAGATAAAGCAGAGGATTAGACAGAGTTGGTACTCAGGCAGAAAATGTACAAGATCATTATTAGTGTCCTGTGGAACTTGGGATGTCTGTGAAATGCTGTAGTATTAAGCCCTCAATCTCACCTTTCATTCTAACAATACCAAGAAAACCTTCAGAATGTAGTGAAGGAAGCACCAAAATTTTCCAAGCATTTTTTCCTGTGCATTTGAGGATTGATAGAGAGCTCTGACTATTTGTTTGTTTGTTTATTACATTTGACGCATTCACTGTGTTCTCCTCCATGCAATCACATCTGTCTAGTAATACTTGTGCTCATTCAGCAGCCTTTCTCTTATGAGGTCAGGTAAAGGATCTCTTTCCTTTATCCAGAAGATGCTTGTAGACTTTACAAATAGCTAGATTCCCTTATTTGTGACTAAAATCCAGCTAAAATAGTAGTGAGTTCACTGTTTAGAAGTTAAGAATGACCAGGCAAGCACTGATTACAGATACGGATTTTCTATGGCTTCACAGTTCTGCAATATAGTATAAATTGCAACCAAAAGTTTTTTGGAAATGCTAACTTTATGTGTTTCCACAGCATATAGTATCAAAATAAATTTGCAATATTAGCAATTATTAGAAATTGGAAAAACAACACTTCTTATCACATGAGAAAAAAACATTGCTAAAAACAACTAGATACTTGTCTGACAATCCTTCAAATGTGTTCACAATTAGTTGCTTGAAATTAAAAAGACCGATGAAGGTTTCTTGAGTATAGCACATCTGGACAAAGTACATTTAATGCTTTTTGGTCTATAGTGGTATGTCCATTTATTTGAATATGAGTATTTATGCTAATTTACCATTTTTTCTTATATGGTTCAAAAAAGTTGGATGCCTATCTAATAAAATATCCAAGTGTAAGGACCTATGAGTTTCTTGTAAAGATGGCCTTTAGTTGTTGTCTCATTCTTCTGCAGTAATAACATTCAGTAAAACTGTGTTTTGGTTGGAGATCCATATGCCAACTGTAGTCTTTGCCTATCTGTCTAGTCTCCAACCAGTTACTGAATATTACCTTTGTGTAACTTGTGTACTTGTCCAGAAACAGAAATTAAACCTATAAAACAGAAACAAGGTGAGGGAGAAAGATAGTTGGATAGCTGTTGCCAAAATAACCAAGGAGAAGGGCTTGAAGAATTACTGTTTAGAAAATAAATATTATCAAGAATGTTTGTGTGTCTAAAATGACTAAATTATAACCACCATGTAAGCACTGTTCAGCCCCTGAGATCACTATGACCTTTGTTAGATGTTTTGCTCAGTCATCATATAAAGCTGTACAAAGGAGCACAGAGTTGCCACAAGTGTTGTGTGATGTTTCTTCCTGGAAGTAGATTTGCAATGACTAGAAAACTCACAGTTGTCTTCCAGAAATAATGCTGTTGCAGTGTAACATTTGTCTGTATTACTACATGGACTATTTAACACTAAGTCCTCTGTCCAGAAGTAGTAAATGTTGGTGTTTTTTTACAGTTTTTAACAAAATATTGAAAAAAAAAATAAGGATTATACTTTTTTTATATTGCAAAATAAGAAGGCCTTGAAAATATAGAAAGTATCTAATCATAGTTACCATACTGTTTCAGATGGTTATACTAAACTATAGGTTTAATATGTTTCTGCCTTCTGTCCCGCACTTCACCAAAACAACCTCTTCCCTAGAGTTTTCATGACCTTGAAGATACAGCATTGTTTACACCAATGTCTTTTGATCCTGAACAGTGTCTGTCAAGCTAAACAAGTTAAGCCCCATAAATCTCCGACAGCAGCTCTAGCTTTCCAGATAACATGGAATTTCATTCACTCTGAAAAATGGGATTATACCTAATACAGCTTTGCATCAAGCTAAAATTGTGAGCTCAAATATATCTCTGATGTTCTTTTTTCCTTTTGACAGAACAACTTGAGTACAAGATGTGAATCACTTGAGGCCTGAGCACTGAAAATTCTCCCTCTGACATCGTAGGGTGTTGGGCTTCTGGGGTACCTTCCTTTCTTTTTCCTGAAAAAATGCTAGTCCCTGTATAGATGCTTTTTACTGCCAGCAACAAATTGATTGTCTAGTTTTAAATCTGTATCCAGTTAACACAGTAACTGGGGAAGAGAAAAAACAAAATACTAGGTTAAATTTAATGCTTGTGAAAGAACAGACTAAAAGAACTTTTAACTGGTGTGCCACTTCTAAGAGTAATGCAGTAGTAGCTGGAGGGAAGATTTAAGGTTTACAGCAGTGCAGTGAGATGAGGGCTGAGATCAATGTCCATGGATACACACGGGTTTTGGGGCAAAGGTTATACCTGGAGCAACGTAACATTACTGGCTGAAACAGAGGGGAAACCAGATCATGTCCAGAAAGCTTAACAACTTCTGGCTCTAAGTATGATAGATGATAGAAAAAGGGGAAATGGTTTCAAGCTTAAAGAGGGTAGAATTAGGTTAGGTATAAAGAAAAAGTGTTCTACACTGAGGGTGGTGAGGCACTGGAACAGGCAGCCCCGAGATGTGGTGGATGTCCCATCTCTGGAGACTTTCAAGGCCAGGCTGGATCAAGTCCTGGACAACCTGATGTAGCTGTGCACGTCCCTGCTCGTTGCAGGTGAGTTGGACTAGATGACCTTTAAAGGCCCCTTCCAACTCTAGGAGTTCTGTGATTCTACGATGATGAAACATAAAAATTAAAAAGATACAACTAGATCTGGTTCCCTCAAGTATCTGCTTCAATATGGTCTATGAACTTAGGTGCTCCAATAGGTCTGATAGCATTAATAAATTAATTTACCAGTGACTGACTGTTCACTGAATCACAGAATCATAGGGCTTGGAAGGGATGTTCTGGATTAGAACCCCCTGCTAAGGCAGGTCCCCTAGAGAAGGGGATGCAGGAAAGCATCGAGGATGATTTTGAGTGTCTCCAGAGAGAGAGACTTCACAGCCTCTCCATTCAGCTGCTGTTAAAACAACTGAAAACTTCATACTGTTTGTCTGACATGTAAATTCACTTGAAAGGATTCTAATCTTATGATTTCGTTGTCCTTTTTCCTCCTCTTTGCATTGCATGTGCTCAGGTTCCAGATTTTATTGTGGCTGATCTTTGATTGCAGTAATATGAAGAGGAATCACAAAAGAATTTGTCTGGAGATTTCACCATGGACTTACGTATGCATGGTTCATTAAGGTTATTCATGGCAAAAGTCATATTCTAAACAGAAAATTAAAAAAAAGACAAGGAGAATGCAATGTATCACTTATGAATGTAGATCAAAACAAATAATGAAATAACTCTTAAAAGTGGCAAGAAAACAGAACTATGAGTTAAAATCTCATGAGTTTGATAATCACAGTTTCTTCATTCATCTGAACAGTTAGCCCTTTTTCAACTTTTCAACGTGATCTGTACAGTGTCAAAATCTTCCAAAAGCCCTGTCCTGTGTTTGCTCCCAGTTTGGAGATGTTTTCTTCCTGGTTTTGTGCATCCTCCAAGGTTGTCCAAAGATCCTCCTTTTATAGTAAGGGGAGTTTGGATAGTGAAAATGACAGTTCCTGAGAATGTTTTGAGAAAGGCAGTCACAGTTCAAATACATTTCTGAGGAAGCCTCATGAACCCTGGTACTTCCAGTACTTCCAGCTGTTCATAACTTTTTAAATCTGTTTTACATTGTTGGAGATAAACAGATTTGTAATATGATTTCTTATTTCTGGAAAATAATTCTGTAAAAGCTAAAGCCAGTTTAACATCCTTCAGCCCATCTTCTTAACAGTACATTTGTTCTTGAACATATTGGCCCATTGTTCATGATCATTCATTAATTCACCTTCAGTTTGGACACAGCTTAATTACTGTGCTTTACCTGATGTCTGAATCTCTTAATGGGACTGAATGTTCTTTTCTACCAATGCAAGTATGCTTTCTTCACCAGAAGAGCTTTCATGATTACTACTGACCATGGGACAATGAGATAATTTCCCAACGGGCTAGTGCACAAAATGAGATGGGGGCCACTGTTCTTCAGATAAAGCAAAATGACTCTGTAGCTTCTCCCTCATTGTGTGATATACAATGCATCTGTTGAATAAAGAAAATACAAATATCTTCTGTCTTGTGATAGACACATCAGATACTGCAAAGGAATAAGTGGGTATGTCAAGCCACATATATGACCAAATACGTATTTATATTCAGCTCACATAAATGGGTATACATTTTTCACCAGGTGGATTATGTCTTTGGAGACCGTAACTTCAGTCACAGGATGGAGGACAGAAAAGCTCCCTCGTCCCTGACTGTGTTCAAAGGCCCTTGAAAAGAACAAAAAATGGGCTGAAGACTAGACAAATGGATCTGGTAAATTATAACTGTTTGGGATCCAGGTTTAAACTGCTGATCTACATTATAGAGTAATTCCTACAAACAAGTGGACCATACTACTATGGAACTTTGAAACATAACGCAAAGTAATTACTTCAGCTCTGCTTTCATCAGTTTCACACACTTGCAAAGATTTCAACAATTCTTTTTCATACATAAATGTAAATACAAATATTTATTTAGTATCTGTAAATCAAACTATTCATTTGCAGGAGAAGAGTGGGAAAAACAACAACAAAAATTTTGGAACCATGAGCAACTCCAGCTGACACAGAAAATATGTTTCTATCCTTCTCTCCCTGTGCTGCCCTCCTAACCAGCCTAAGCCCCAAATTCAAATGACAGGATCCACAGACATATTTCAGTGACCACAGCACATAAGACTGAAGTGAACATTTATAGGAGACAAATTCACACAATTTTATCTCCCTATGCATAAAAAAATTACTGATAGAAAGAGTGCTTTATAAGAAAATGTACAAGTTAGGGTGAGTTCTTTATGTACTTGCTAATGACTAGACAACAGAAAAAAAAACCTAAATGCTTTTGTGCAGCCCTCCCCTTACCTTCTTTCTCAAGGCATTCAGGATATTTCTACACCTTGACATAACAGGAAAAGCTTATGCTCTAGAATCCTGGATTGTTCATACTATTTAACTGCTCCTAGTACTCCGTTTCTGTCTTGGGTGACAGTAGTAAACTCACTTTAAGACAAAGACAAGGCATTTTCAGCATAGTTGACTCCAAAGATTCTTCAGAATGTCAGCAATTAGGAATATGCATAAAATTTGGCTGTCTCCAACCTTCAGAACTACCCCCAGCCATCTTTGAAACCATATAGGACTCCATGAGCTCTCTAGCCATATCCGATGGCATAAGCAAATTGTTAGGTTCCATGCCATGACAATACTTCTGCAAAGGGCTGCAATACAGTTATCACATTATTTCAGACACTTTGAAGTCAGTTAAAAATGCATTAACCAACGCGGCATTTGAGGTAGTATCACCAGAGAATATTCAGGGACAAGATCTATGTAACATGCAGATGACCATGTGTCGCTTGACTTCAAAACAAGAGCAAAGTCTTGTAAATTTATCATTAAATGTATTATTATGAATAATACCAGGAACTGTCTGATGTACTACACCATATCCCTCTTTTATAAGCATTGTGGAAGTTCAGAATTCTCAACTTCCTCCTCATCTTCTGACATACTATTAAATGTTCCATAAAAGGAAGCCTTATTTGATTCTACATATCCTGTAGCCATGTATTGGGTGTCCATGTTAAAGTGCTGGCAACCAGTTCCAGCCAGTCTATGATGAAAAAATCTGTGGTAGAAAAAAAATCACAGAAGGAAAGGAGAAAAGAGTAAAAGTGAAATACAGTAGTACAAACACCAGTCAGAGAAGGAAGAGTAAGAGATGCTCCATTGTGGTGCAGAGATATCCTTGCAGTCAATGAAGAATTCAGGCCTGACCAGATTGTTTTCAAATGTCTGAAGCTGATGTGAAGCCCATAATGAAGCACAAGAAAAGTGAGAGAAAGAAGATGCAGGAGAGAGAAACCACTGTGTACTGATCATAACCCACCAAACCAACCCTCCAATGCCACTCAAAGAGGTTATTGTAGGCTGGGAGAGAGGAGAAAGGTGTAACCTTAGTTAGTCTTGTTTCCAACTATCCAAATTAATGTTAAATGTTTATTTTAGTCACCAATAAATTAATTTTCCGCATGCTGAAGGTTTTGCTTTGTGGCTTTTTTTCCTACAACAGTAAGTGTTACAAAGACTTCCTATTTTTATCTTAACCCATGAGCTTTCTCATTCGTGTTTTTTGTGTCTTGTCCTTCCATCTCACTGCAGGGAGGAGCAACAAGTGGATGGGGTTGTTTGGTTTCTAGCCAAGGCAAACTCAGCACAGACTACAGAGAACACTATAGGAGAAGAAGAGACTGAAGGCATCAGCGGTGACATAGAATTACAATAGTATCATAGAGTGAATAGGATTAGAACGGACTGTAATGACCAAATAGCACCAACCTCCTGCTGTGGGCAGGGTTGCCACTCACCAGATCAGGGTGCCCAGGACTCCATTCAACTTGGCCTTGAACACCTTCAGGGATAGGGCATCCACAGCTTCTCTGGGGAGCCTGTACCACTGCCTCACTACCCTGTAGGTAAAGAATTTCCTCCTGAAGTCTCACCTCTTTTAGTTTAATACTGCTTGTCCTATGTATGTCCCACGTCTCTGAAGCAGCAGCTGGTTAAAAATACTCCCAATTGCTCCTATGAATTGAGCCATAAACCTTGCTTTTGAGAAGTCAGACAACCAAAAACAAGAAGGCAATCTTCACTGTCAGTTTATCAGAGGATTAGAGTCTTTGTCTTTCAGTCAGATGATCACTTTAATACTGAGCACATAAATATAACAGAAACTATGTTTTTTAGACATCCAGTACCATCCATGAGAAGCACTAGCACATCTGACCAAGGTCCCATTACTGGCCATAGACTGTCACTATTGCTTCAGGGGAAGATGGAAAGCACTTCCACAATCCAAAACACATCAAAGAAAAGGGGAATGAGAGGAGGAACCTGGCTTGGCCTTTGCAACACAGAATTAAAAGCTAATACAATAGAAAAGAGATGCAAAAACCAGTCACAAACAGCAGTTAAATGTCTTTGGCTCCTTCTCAGAATAGCATTAAAATGAAAAGAGAAGCATGCCTCACAGTATTTAATGGCTTCGAACAGGCTCCTAGACATGACACTGATGAATGTTGCACAGGTCTCCATAATATGAAGTAGTTGTTAATTCTCTGCTTAAGTATTTTAAAGATGTTCAGCAAAGAGATTATTTAAGTGCTGCAATGAGCAGGTAGATTTATTTCTTCTGAAGGTACTTTAGTTTGACTGCATTTTCATTTCCAATTCATGTCGGCCATTGATTTCCCTGGAAAATTCATAAGATAAATTGAGACTTTACTTAAAAATCAAAATGTGTGCGCAATAAGCACTATGTTTTTTGATTTTGCTACCAAACATTGTTTCTATTAAATCTGAACTAGAATTTAAATAAGTAGATAAACATTAGCTTCCAGAGAAGAAGCTTTTATATAGCAAAAAAGAATGAATGACAATGTCTGACTTCAGTTACTTCAAAAATAATAGTAATTTGGATCATGGGAGACTTATTTTTTTTATCTTCACTGCAAGCCTGATTACTCTGGAGAAGCTACAACAGATATTTTCAGTTCTCTGGTGAAGCAAATGCATCTTTTGTTCTTGTATACATTAATATATATCTCATTCTCCAATTCTTTTTCCAGTATTTATTGCAACAGTGCACGCTTTTCATAATAGGGGTTGCTTTTTATAATTAGGGGGGGAATTAAACCTTCTGAGGAGTAAACCACAGAAAACAATAGCAAATGTTTGCAAAGTTGAAAACATTTAATTGCTTTGGAAGAAGAATCAGTGTATTTGAAAATAATAACAGGATAATCAAGCAAGTCGTGTTTTACTATTGAAGTCTGGGAGTTTTGGGATTTTCAGCACAGAAGGCAATTTGTGGATCATCAATCCATCATCTGTGGAAGCAAAAAGGAATAAAGATTACTTTTGTCTAAAGACAGTAGTCTTGATTCTGATGTTTTTGAAGCAGCAACAGTATAGGCAGGTCAAATTCATTTTTTCCCCCTTTTTACTATAGGCACCATCTTGGAACCCCAACTTATTGTTACAAAATATTGATTTGCATATGTCAGTTCAATAAACAGACACCTGGCTGCTAAATCTGCCTTCTAATTTGGAGGTGCTAAATGAAGCTATTAGAACTAGTTAATACACAGTTATTATACTTACAAGATCCATAGTATGTCATGCCCTGAGTTCCTAAGATTGGTCATTTGTAAATAAATGCTTTTGACATGAAGATCAGAAAAAGAAGCCAGAAATGAATTGATGCTGGTTATAGTATGTAAACAAGGCTCCCTAGACGTGCTTAGATTGTCTCCGTTGTTATTTCTTTGGCTTACTTTTAATCTTGTTCAGTTAAAATAACTACACGGAAATTAAGACAGTGGGTTTGTGGAGACACATTTTCTCACACAAATAAAAGATTGTAAGGGGATAGTATAGGGCATTCAAATTTTCTCGTGTACATCTGGGCATGTAACTTTATGTTCAAATGTGCTTCTCTGTATTCAACCTATCATTTTAGTAGAGTACTAGTCCAAATCAGTAGCTTAATTTTGATGGTATACATTCAAACCAAGATATTA
>PPHD01020721.1:0-13537 GCA_002909625.1 Bambusicola thoracicus | reverse complement strand
CTTGAGCCTGGCTACCTATCTCAGCTTGTCAGCGGTCCCTAGAAGATGCCTTAGGCTCCGATACTACTGCTTGATCAGATATGTGCCACAGACTGTGGTGGTTCAAGTGGTTGACTTTTACCCAGCCTACAGCTTTACTGATTCACTGTTTCTCCCTCTCTCCTGAATACCTGATCGTCATCCACTCAGCAGTGATTTGAGAACCCACTCTTCGCTCAGACTGTCAGGGCCATTTCCACATTCATCCATACTTGGATGCAGAAGAGAAAGACATCAGAGGCTGCTGTTCTCAGAGCTTCACTAACAGCTCCTACCTTAGTTGAATTAGGAGACAGTTTCATTAAACAACTGGATAGAGAAAGCTCCTCCTACAGCCCATTCAGAATAAAAGACTATCTTTTGTTATCTGTGAGCATAGTTTTATTTCTCCTAATTTATCTCTGCATTAGTAGCAACTTGAAAATGAAATTGTATGCGAAAACAAATCTCAGCTCTTTTTTTTTCTTTCTTTTTGTAGAATTGCTGCAGTCAGTTCCTCAATTAGTGCTTGAAATGATTCCCTCTCTGTCCCCAGGATATGTTCTAATATGAAGTACAGATTCAGGAGGCAATTGCAAAAGACAAAGAACAATATAAATGGAGATTTTGGATATACTTTGTTCTTGCAAAGAAATGTTGAGGTCCCTGGTCTGTAGTTTGGAGGAACTCTTCTTTAACCCCTTGGAACTGCAGGGCCTACTAAGTGTCAGAATAGCGCATAATTTTTAATACGATTTCCTTTTTTTTCCTTAAGGGTATCTTAGGTATTGGCAAAGAAAATTGCAAGACTTCTGTTCAGACTAGTGATAGAGCCTGAACTCACTGTGTTGTGGGAACAGGATATCGTGGAGTATAATATATAATGTCAAGAATAGTAGATGACTCCAGCGTACAATATAGAAAAATACATTAAGAAATGTAAATACAACACACAGAGTATATATTGTAGTGCTGCTTAATAAGATGTTGCCAGTTATTAAGATGACAGGGCAGAATTTTCCTGTATCATCTAGTCTTACAATCTCTTAATGTGAGTGCCATGAAGTCACTTAAGCCCAGGTGTTGATTTACCAGTGGAAAAGAAAGGACGTAATCTGGTGATGGTCAGCTGGCACCAGGGTAATTCCTTTGTTTCTGTTAATTGTGTGTATGTGGTTTTTTTTTGTTTTTTTGTTTTTTTTTATTTAAATCTAAGAAAGCTTGTAAGAATTTGCATTGTTCAAAGATACATTTATACCATGGTATGACCATATGACTAGTTGGCTCTTGGACAGCTATGCATGATTGCTCTTGTGTTCTCCATTCTCAGTAACAGAAAAAAGGACTTCCAACTACAGACAGTAATTGAGAATGAAGAAATAAGACTTTTCCATACCAGCGTCACAACACTGACGATCCATTTCACTATGCACTACAGGTAAAGCCTTACTACAGCTGCATTTTTACTATTTACCTTACTTGCATTTCAGGTGACCTTTCTTTATTTTGTAAAATAAATATTGTCCAGATGTTTTATGCCTGTTAGTTGCTTTTTGGAACAACAAAAAAAAAAGAATGAATTTTGATTTTGAAGTTGTGCTTTCCACATGAAGCCAAGACAGGTACTGGAAGGCAAAGAAGTCGAACTGTTAAGACTCCATGTAACAGTGAGTACTGGCCTCCTAGAGGTCTGGGATTGTGCTGTCATTTTCAGCAGATCCACTCCCCTAATCATGGCTCAAGCACTATCTCTGACATTGAGTAACTAAACGATAATGATAGGTAAATTCCTGCCTAGAGGATATTTTTCTATTTGCTTCTACATATCTAGGATTTTGTCCTCAGACTTTAATGGGATTTGAAAGTGTTTGGCTTTGCCTAGAGCTGGACTCTTCCTTGGTTTCTTGGCTGGGTCCTGGCACATAAAAATTGAATTTTAACTAAACCAAAAGTAGCTGAAACAACCTGCTTTCCTCTTGCTCTGCTCCCAGCTGCAAATATGAGGATATTCAAAAAGATGTTTCTTACATTGTTATTCTATTTAATAGCATACACTGTTGTTATAGTAACTGAGGTGGAGAAACATATATTTTAGCTTTATGTTGACAGTGCTCCTTTAAACAACAAAGGGAAAAGCAGAAAATAGCATTTCGCAAGATGTTAAAATATAGCTCAACAAAGACAATCTTTCTTTTTAGCAGCTGTGTTGCTTCTACATGTATAATCTACACATCCATCATTTTTTCTCTTCACTCTGAATTTACTGTTTTGTGGGAACAGGATATGATGGTAGATGATATATAATGGCAATAATTATCACAATATTATTTAGTAATACAAAGATATTCTCCAAACACAATTTTTTTTAGTGAAGTTTAGCAAAAATTCCTCTTATTCCCCAAAGTTTTTCATAACTTTTATGTTGGATTTCTCATTTTGGTTGTATTAAGAACAACTGTGTGAACATCGCTTTGTCAGTCTCGACAAAATGCAGCACATGTAACTGATGTCTTCTATTGTACTTTTTTCCTCCATGCGTAGGCTTCAAGTTTTCAGAAAAGCAGATGACTTGAACTTTATAACTGGCATATTGTGCATGCCTTAATCATTCTTCCTGACATTCTAATGTTTTTCATCTGTGGTCCTATTTCTCCTGCTTCCCATCTAATCATGCTTTTTAACATTTTCACTGTATGTTCATATTGAAATAAGTGATTTATGCCAAGATAGAACTATGTAAGATCTGTTAAAAAAATTTCTTCAGCTTTATAATTGCAGTTGCTCATTGTCTTCTAGGATTAACTTAATACACAACTTCTATGCACTTAGTGATCTGCCTTTGGCATCCTATAACTTCCAGCAAGATGCAAATACTGTGGATAACATTATTCTGTAGGTCACCAGTTCAAAAGTAAATATATTTAGAAATATTTATATGTCCTACCACTAAACTGTTTTTGGAGAAAGAAACTAATTCTATGTTTCTTATCCGACTGCTCTCACATTATCTCACCTCTCCTCCAACTTCCTTTCAACAGAAATTTTTTGTTCAGATGAACAAGACACTTCTATGCTATCATTTTAATATCATTAATGGCACGAGACTATTATCTTCAATTTACATCAGAATATTTTACTTAAGATGTGAGTCATCCCTGAAAGCTTTAGGAATACTCAAGATTCAGTTTAAATAAAGCTGGCTACTCTTTGAAACAGAAGTTCTGTCTGTGTTCCAAGTGAAGACTGCTCAATGGACCTTAAGGTCTGATTCACCAAAACAATTAAAATTACATTTAACATCAAGGTCAGTGCTAGCTGCCTTTGTCTTCTTGTTCCTGTATGTCTTGTTCTTCATTGTATAATTCACTGAAGATATAATTCAAGATCTGTATCATTTTCAGACTGTTCTCCTATAGCAGAAATTTGTCTTCCATAAATTAGCACAGTAAATATTTTCTTCTAAGAAGAGCTGTACTCCTGCTTGAGCTTTGAGTTTTTAGCTGCATGTATGTGATGTTCAAATTCATCCACTCATCCACCAGTTGTATTGGGAAGATCCTCATTAAATGTACAGTAGGTACTTTTGGGGAAAAATAGATATTACAAAATAAAACCTCCCATATCCCATTTTCATTGTGCAGTAGGCTATGACTGAAACCTTTGGGGATTTAGCTGTCTTCCAAATTTAAGTTTCTTAGGTTTCCTTCTCAAAGTAAAAATGTGTCATGAACATGGCAAAATATAACTACATTACCATTCTTTTTTGTCACTTCAATTCTATTTTTTTTGCTTTCAAAGGAGACTTGGAAGGAGTGTATTTTTGCAGTGTTTACTTTTAGAACTGAGTTTCGATCTCTTAGTATGTTTAAATGAAGCCTGGGACTGTAAGTTTTGATGCAAGTACTTGAACCTTACACGCCAGGGGGACAGAAGAGCATGGGCATATCAAAACATTTGAAGAATTTGCCAGATAATGCTGCAGTGTGTCTTTCTTTTTTGTTACCTACATTTCTTCTGAGCCACTCTGCAAACTGGCTATTGACCATAGCTGTCAAACTGTATTAGTTTTCTGACAGAGGTCAACTGGTACAAAAGAGGTCTAAACAGCATAACTTCTGTCTGTATTTTTAAATGGAAAGCATGTGGGGATTCTGCAGTTCTCCACAAGATACTTTTATGGTTAAAATACTTTTATGGTTAAAATACTTTAAAGATTAGTAAAAACCATCAGTGAGTAAAAGCACTTGTTAAAGGTTTCCTGACACCTGTAGCTGAACAATTTTTATAAGCGTTGCTGCATTGGAGTTGCTGGAGAAGGACTTTTTACACTGTGATAGCAATAGGACAAAGGAGAATGGCTCTAAACTAAAAGATAAAAAATGTAGATTAGATATTAGGTGGAAATTCTTTCCTCATAGGGTGGTGAGGCGCTGGCACAAATGCTCAGAGAAGCTGTTGTGCCCCATATGCTCAAGGCCAGGTTGGATGGGGCCCTGGGCAGCCTGAGCTGGTGGGGGCAGCCCTGCCCATGGCAGGGATTGGGGCTGCGGATGGGCGGGCTTTGGGGCCCCTTCCAACCCAAACTCTTCTGTGATTCTGTGATTGTCTTTTGCTGCCAACTGCTGGGAAGTGTACTATTTTAGGAAGAGTGAGAGACTTGTATGCAGTCAAGTCCAATGTCTGGGGAATGTGAGGAAGCATCTGGCTGGTTTGCCTCTCCCGTGATCCATTTATTATGATTCTTACTACTTCTACTTTACAATTAGCTACATTTCTGCCACCTATCAGACCAGGTCATCTTTGCACAATGTAAAAGTTTTGGAAAGAATTACTCCTTATGCTGACCTTGGAAAGGGTGGGCTGCAGGAGAGACCACTCTGAAATTCATGTTACTTTGTGTGCCTCCTCTAAACAGAGGGAAAGAGCAGAGATGTCTGCGCAGAAGTGGAATGAAATAGAAAACCATCAGTGCAAGGCTGTTTCGGTTACAGAGATACATCCATGCCCACTTCCTTTTCAGTTCTGGGAGAAAGCAGCAAAATGCAAATTCACCCTTTGCAGACCATGAAATGTATTCCAATACTAAACAGTAATTCTTTAAACAGGAGAACTGGACACAATACTGCAGTTCAAAATGTCAGACTACTGCTAATTGACATTTTCCCTTTAGGAATTAGATCTGCAACAATGTTGTTCCCAGTGCAGCCCTATCTAACCATCCTGCTGCATCAAATATTCCATCACCTGAGTACTCACCATCTGAGTAAATCTTGCAAAGAATCACTTCTTGAGGTTTGTCTACAAAAACTCTGCCAGTCTGTGTCTGAGCAGGTCTATTTGTAATGACTACTAATTATCACTATTTCCATCAAATTATTTTTTCTTCTACTCTTGAACAGCTTTGTTAGCTGAAACTGAGGAAAGGGTGGCATTTATTTTACACTCCTCAGTTGGTTTTGATACAAATAAAACCAAACTGCTACATTTTTTATTGTCTTTACATCAGTAAAAAGCAGTTCACTTTGTATTAAAGCATGAAAGCATGAAGGGGTGATAATACTGCAGTAAATAAAATGTCCACTGTTTGGAGGCACATTTAAGTGTTTGCAGTCCAGGAGAGATTCCAGTGACCTGAATTTTCTGATAACTGGCCCTAGCCCTTGGATGGGATTAAGTAGCATAGGACACCTGGTCCAGCAACTGCTGTAAGATGGGATGGGCAAAGGAAGACCTAAGAGGAGTTTCCAGGGGCAAGTAAGGCAGATGAAGAGGAAAGTATCTGCAGAGTGAAAGTTGATTGGGTTGCCCTTATTCCAAACTGCAACTACAAGAAAATATCATATTAACGACAATGATTATAATTCTGAGTGTCCACCCATTTCCAAAAAACCAGAAACAACATACCTTTCAGAAAAGTACAGCTTGCTTGCAGCAATTTCTAGTAAATAAAATACATGCACTTGGTGTAAAATCTTCTATTTATGAAACGTTACTTATAAAAACAAATCCCCTGGTAAAGGATGCCCAGCATGGTATTAAATAATCTTACTGCTTTCTGTGTATCAGGGCTGCTGCAATACAGATTTGTCTCTGACTGCCCACTGAGTGCAGCATGATGCTTAAATGTGAAATGCTGCTAAAGCAACTGTGAGCCCATTGAAAATAAACCAGTTTATTTTAAGAACAAAAGGAAATTCTGTTCTATATCACAGCAAAACCATTACAGATGAGCAAGGGTGTCCATGAAAGTAAATAATGTGGAAGCAAAGAATAAATATATTATAGTGTATGCTGGCTGCAGACCAAGAAGTACATTTCAGTATAATTGGTCTGTTGAAAGAATCGATCTGTGAGTACAATCTCTCTATGCCAAACCAAAGTAAATGTTATAAATCAGCAAGGCTATATCATTTGAATATCTGTAAGAAGAATGAAGTCATTCATCGCAAACATTTATGCATGATTTTTTTTTTTTAACTGCAGTGTTTGCCTTGAAAAAATGACTTCTGAGTTACTGAAGGGAGACTGAGCATATCATGGAAGTTAAGGAGCTGAGTGTCTCACCAGGGCAGATAGTAATGTCCTTGTTACTCAGACTGAGCTCAAGCAGGCTGGGCTTCATCCTCTGCTTATACTGTATATTCCATGGGTAGACATTCATGTGTGGTCAGAGATCCTATCTCGAAACATTTAAATATCAGTTGTGTGAGACTTCATCACAAGACTGTTTAGGCTGTCTCTGTGTTTGTGATTACCTCATGAATCACAGCAGTAACTGTAAACTGTGAAGCAAACAGGTCCATCTTTTCACAGAGGTCCAACAAAATGGAAAAAATATTCCTTTACTCTTAAAATAGCATTCATCAAGTCATGAAATAAAAAGTTCAGATATATGCAATACCCAGTACAAACAGATATGCAAATAATGCAATTGCTTTTGCAGAGGATTGCCTTTTTAATATTAGAGGTAATAACCACCCAGCGATGCAATAGAGTCTGAGGGAATGGCATGGAGCTGCAACAGGGGAGTTTCAGCTTGGATATCAGGAAAAGGTTATTTGTCAGAGGGTGGCCAGGCACTGTTCACTAGGGTAGTGATCACAGCCCTGAGCTTACTGGAGTTCAAGAGGTGTCTGGACAGTGCTCATATGGTCTGATTTTTGATGGTCTTGAGCGGAGCCAGGAATTGTATTCGATGATCCATGTGGGTTAATTCCAACTCAGGATATTCTACGGTTTTATAAGCATAACACAGGAAGCTTTACTCCTTCCAGCTCTTGTTCAGTGCCCCTTGGTCTGATCCTCTGGCTCACAAGATAATGAGAAAGATGTGTACTGCCCTACCTTGGCCATTGCAACAAGCATGCTTTCCTGAACAGCAAAAACATCATAGCTGAAATGACATCCAAAGCACCTCTTTAAAGGAATGAAAGCTTTTAAATAATCCTAAAGGTAATATAACAGCAACTGATACACAGTCAGACTCCGATTGTTAGTTATTTATTGTCATAAATCCTAGTAGAAGCAAAGCAGAACATATATGTGGGTTTCACTCTTTTAACTTTAAAATGGACCATAAAAAATAAAGTAAGGGTAGCTTTTATTACCTGAGTATGGCAAATCTGCTCTACAGGCAATAGTGTTTTGTATGAAGTACATTTTTCCATTCACCTCTAACATACACAATTAACTTGCCCTCTAATCCTGGTAACCTGGCTCCTCCCAAGGTGATCCTACATGCTTCCTCTTTCTTCTCTGGCTGAGAAGGAGATTGCTGCCCAACGCTCATCCTCAGCACTTTGATCCCTCTTCAGAAAGGCAGTTTGTCTCCTGCAGTTCATTCAAGATCACTTAAAAGCAAATTATCTTTGCCTTGCATCATGATACATGATAATTAATGGGCTTGGGTAGAGATGGTTAAGAGCTCTTTATAGCTACAGTACCTGGAATATATTGTATTATAAAGCTTTGTTATAAAGCTACAGTAGGTATGAGGCTTTTATCCAATGTTCCTGAGTTTTGTGTTACACCATTACATTTTAAGCGCATTGCACTTAATGAAAGTGATATATCCTATTTTATTAGTCAAAAGGCAGCAAAGACGGCCAAAAACCTCAGCCATTAGACATTCAGGATGAACTGAAGGACACTCGTGTACTTTGTGAATCTGAGATGATAAAATATTGTAACGGGATCTAAAGTATGGATTTGTCTTGTTTTAGTATCCTCTCATTCCAGTATTTTAATTTTTCTTAATCTTTTTGCTTGTCTTGTGTCTTACTTCTAATCCCTAGAAGTGGAACTATATCAGCTGATGTTTCATACATGGTTAAACTGGTAAAGACAAACAAGCAAATACATAATATTTTGGGCTCAAAGGTTCTAGAATAATCTTTTGAGTTTCAAATGTAATTAATAGAATAACTCACAGTATCTTCAACTCAAGAGGATGAAATGGGGTAAGTTTGTAATCCTCTTAGTTTGTCTAATATGTACCTCAGAAAGACTGAGGTTTCTGTCTTTGTTATCCTGTACTGTTTGTCATCAGTTAAAATGCAGTGTTAACCAGGTAATATGTGAGAATTGTATTACAGCGACAAAATTAGTTTAAATTTCTCTATCTACTTGTATTATTGAAATGTATTTTTATGCTTTGAATGCTGCTAATTAAAAGAGCAACCACAATTTATTAAAACATGATGCTTTGCTGAACATTCTGTATAAATTTATGAATGACCTCTGTCAAGGTGGAGAGTGCCTGCTAATAATTTTGTCCTTTAAAACAAAGCAAACAAATAAAAGATTTAAAGAACATTACAACTATCCTCAAGCTATCTGTTGTAAATTCAGACAGTTCAGATACACTTGAAATGTATAAAATACATTAAATTAATAAATCAAAAGGTTGAAGAATCTAAATAATTTTCATTCTATTCTGGTATGGATGTACAATAGCCGTACTTTACAGATGCATGTGTAGGTGTAGAAATGTGTTTTTTTTTTCTTTCTGTTTTGTTACATACTACGTTTTTCCTTGTTAAATGTTGCATGCTGTATTTTATCTCTGAGTGCAATTTCTTTTTTTCAGAAAGGGCAGGAAAGGAAATGTGAAGTTATGACACATCACATTTTTCCATATTACCTGTGGAATGCTTCTAACTTCTGAAGTTCATCATCTCTTGAAAAAAAAATAATTTTACCAGGTTATTATTTTTTTTGTCAAGTAGAATAATCTGGTTCTTTTTTTATCTTCTTTGTATGCATTGGGAGTTGTTGAAAGGCAGTTTCTGGAGGAATTATGGAAATATAAAATAGGATGATCTTGTGCTGCCTATGGAAGGTAGGCAACTGAGGGGCTAATTAGGTGCTCATTGCAGTAGGAATGTAAACTGAATCAGTGGATGTCTCAGCAAAATAATCTGAGAGGAATTGCATCTCTAACAGCATACGTTATTAAGTACATAAATGAATCTATATAATGCTATGCCATGCTAGCAGAAGAATATTTTACCCTAATTGGCCTTGATTCTGGTCTCATGTAAGAAACTGACAAAGGTCTTACCAACTCCAGTGTGTTATTGGCAGTGTGAGAAAAAGTGTTAATTTATGGGACCATTATGGGTGAAAAGTTAGATAGTGTGCTAGGCTTCTCTCCACCTTTATTCTGTGTTCAGAAATGAACTACTCTCATGCGCTTCAACTACACTGCAAAAGGGCTTTTATATTTGATTTCTTTGTGCCTGTTTTTGCATTTGAAATACATTTTCTGTCTCCCTTACCCTATGAGCAACCTCAGTGCATCATCAGTGCAGGCAGCCATCTGCTTTTTTATTGTAATATATTAGGATTGCTATATCTTTAAAGATTTTTCAATCTAATAAAATCAGAACCAATCAATTTTTCTAATGTAGAGGTCTAAAACTGAGAACTGTTTGCTAAGAAATATTTTCAAGCTAAGATGCCTTCTGGACTATGTAATAGACTCTACATGATTGGCCTAATTCTGCTCTTTTAACAGTTTTGTGTCTGTATTGATGTTTTTGCAGTGCTCAAGCTATGAAAAACTGTGCATCCTTCTCTGTAGTTCAGACAAAAATAAGTCATGACTGCTAATGATTTTATGCTATCTATTTATTAGAAATAAATGAGCATGGATGGTCGGCAATGCTTCATTTTGTAATGGTCTGCTAGTATTTGTAAATAGGGTAATAATTTTTCTAGTACTTCTCATTTCCCTCACTTGAGACTTGTTGCTGTCAAAGCTGGGAAAGGTAAGTCAAGCTGATGAGCTAGGAAGCGCCATGAAAGGTACTGAAGCAACCACAAGAGCCTGTCAAATCAAGTGGCTCCTCCTTTCAATCACAAGAGGTTCCAGGTCTGAAAAATAAGAGCAATATGATTTCTGAGAGTTAATTAGAAACTTCCTTTTTTTTGCTGACTGTTGACCTTGAGGACCTGCCAGGCTGGAATGGATTTTAGGAAGATGTCCAGTCCACCCCTATGCTGTGGTTGCTGTCAGTTTTAACTGTGTTAACCCGGCAGATATTTATCTATCCTGCTCTTAAAATTCACTAGTGAGGGAGAAGCCTTCCAGGCTATTTATTTCAGTCTGTCGCTTTTTGTATTACTAAGATATGTCTCTGCTGTATAAGTCAAATCCTTTTTTTGCTATGACCTAAGTTCATTCGTTTATCTATTTACCACGAACACAAACACAATGTTCTTCCTTGCATTTGGAAGCAGCTTTTTGTGCACTTCATTTTTATGCCTTCTAAATCTTCTTACTTTTATATCAGCCGTTTTGAGTCATTTTTGTAATACAATTCATCTGTTTCAGGTCTCAGGCCACATTAGCTGTTCTTTGCATTCAGCTCATTTGATTTATGGTGTTCTTCAAAGTGTGCTTTTCAAAACTGTTCCTTGTACTCCCACTGGACTCCTAAGAAGATGTAATTCATTTGATTATTGATTATATTCATTTCTAGTATTATGAGATTGGAAGGCCATGCTGCAGTTGGTAATCCCAGAGCAATACTCAGTTTTGGTTTACCAACTAGAATGAGAGTAAAACCTAAAACGGGGTCTCTACAGTACCTGATGTCAACAACCTTAAGGCTACCTTTCTTTAGCTTGCTTCCATGAGTGTCATAAGAGATAGAACTTCTGAAAACTTTCTGTCAGATTTTGGAATGGGTTTAAGGATTTGCAATATCAAAACCATTCTACTGTAAGTATAGTGAGATTTTGGTTTGTTTTCAAAAAACTGCTTCTAGAAATAGTTAAGATTTCCTCAGGACGAATCTCAATTTTTGGAGGGGTTGTGGTAGAAATGAAATGATACCTGAACATGTGTGCTTCTCCTTAGCTATGTATTACATTCATTGAAATAGATATAAGACTTTTAAGAAGGAATCTATAAATCAAGTAGTGTTTTTTTTTCCCCCAGAAAATCCATTTGTGTCACAGTATCTTGTCCTCCTAAATTATGATTTTCCTATTCTCCAAAACAAAACAAAACAAACAAACAAAAAACCCACAGCATTTTTAATAGAAAATATTTCAATTTTCCAATTAGTAAATAATTTCAGGGATCAAAGTTTGCATATGAAAGCAAATCCTAGAATGCAAACTTGGACAGCTTTATGCTTCCATATAAATAAATTAAGATGAATCTAAATTGTGGTTGGGAAAATAAAAAACAAGAACATTCAAATAGATTAAGGACCTAAGTTATTAAGCTCATTTTATAGCACCTTGCAATCCTGGTCAAGGATTCAGATCCTTTTCAGCAGTGACATAAGCTGAAAAGATAGTACTTGCCTGAAAATGCATGGTATTTGTCTTGAGGAACCAAACAACAAAGTTATTCAGATCATAGCAGGATGCTTGCAAATAGAGGATAATAGATAAATCTGCATAGATATACGACAAAGTAAAAGGAAACAATCACTTTGGTAGAATTGTTATAATTGGCACACTGTTCAAGGCTGGGGCATGTCAGGAAAACAGTCAAAAAATAAAAGTAATTAAAATAAGGTCATGTGGGAGCCTGCCTTTTTATGTATGGGAGAAAGAATAGGGATAATTCTACAATTATCATTTAAAGTAAAAAATGAAGTGGAAGACTAATTATTATAAAGTTTCATGTATTTTAGATACAATTCATAGCTGATTATCTCTACATATAAGCATTTTAATGATAAAATTTATGCCTTTAAGCCTTGCTAGGCTTTGATTCTTCTCACTAGTGAAATACATTGTAAGCCTCTGAGCACCACACCTTTGTATTCGGATCAAAGTGAGGAATGCCTTTGAGGTGAGGGGTGAATTCAAATCAAAAGCTCATAGAGAGGGAAGAAAAGAGCATTTGCCAACACGGGCAAGGCAGTTCTTTCCGAAAAGCTTTTTGCTATTGTTAGTAGCTATGGTAATATTTTACAAAAGTTGCTGCTTTGTAGAACTGTGTTTGTATATTGCTTTGAAGTTAAATTTTCAGAATGCTGCAGCGAAAACAAGGCAAAACTTTTGTAGCCCAGGAAAAAACCCAAGTAATCTTATTTGGACACAATATTCATTGTGTCGTAATTGAAGTTCAGCTTCAATCAACTGGCTGGTTCTCCTGAAGTTTCAGGCGACCTCTCCTGTTTGAAATGGAGCAAACATGCCACACAGTGAAGTAGCATTCCAGCCTGCAATGGGAATTATTCCTCACAGCGCACCTCAGCCCCTCTTCTTTAATGCAATTTATTATTTTTTCCTCATTTTTAATAATGCCAATACTTGTTCCTTCCATTGAATTTCCTAGAGGTTTGTTTTCACATCTTGTGTTTTATGAAGTAAATGAGACAGCATTTCCTTCTTTCATTCCAGCAAGCAGAGTAAGTGAATTGAGAACTGAAAGTTATTGCCTTTTTCACCTGGCTCGGCAGAAATAGGAGCTAGTAATATTTTTCTGTTGTGGCTGCTATCACTTCCCAGTGGCCTATAACTCAATCTGGAGTTAAAATCTGCAAATCTGCAATCTGCCCAGAAGATAGCCTCATTGTGTGTAACACTGTAAGGTAACAAAGTATAATGGGGGAGATAATAAACAGATGATCATATAAAGCAATAGTGCATACAGAAGAAAGGGTGAATATTTCTACTAATTTGTACTATTTGTACTGCTGTTGTACTTTTGCAAGACTGGAGAGCTTCCCTTTTTCTCTCTTTCAAGGATTACGTGGCTTTCCATAAAGTTTTAAACTTGAAAAAGATTATATTGACTATTTTTATAGGAAAAATCGTGATCTGAGACCTTGTGCGTGGGAATGTAAGCTTGGCTGAACATGAGCCGACAGTGTGCCCGGGTGGCCAAGAAGGCTAACGGCATCCTGGCTTGCATCAAAAACAGTGTTACTAGCAGGAATAGGGAGGTAATTGTCCCCCTGTACTCGGCACTGGTGAGGCCGCACCTCGACTATTGTGTTCAGTTTTGGGCCCCTCACTGCAAGAAAGACATTGAGGCCCTGGAACGCGT